>CAXITT010000363.1:439093-486481 GCA_964033795.1 Lymnaea stagnalis
GGGGGGGGGGGGGGGGTAGAATGGGATCTTAAGTTTTCACTCTGGTGCGTATGTGTGTGTGGTGGTGGGGGGGTAATAGGATCTAGTTTTTACTGTGGTGTTGGAGGGGGGTAAGAGGTGTAGGAGGGGGGGGGGGTCAATGTGTTTTCTAAATCAAGGGTTCCCAGTTTTCTGCGTATGTCTATATGGCGTGTGTAAGTGTGATGTTTCTGTCGGTGCATGATGATATGAAATGTTCATAGTGGTGTTTGTTGAAATAGTTCTTGATTCGTTTGTTTGAGGAATCATTTGGAGTTGATTTGGGGGGAGGGACGATGGTTGCCATTGCTTCTCAGTCATTTCTAATGGGGAAAAAAAAGGGGGGGGGGGCGCCAAAGAGAAACTCATTGAACTGCTAGCGAACATTCAAAACTGTTCAGCATCTTCAGCTATTAAAAAATAATAATATGACTTAAGTTGTTCATAGTTGCTTCAATCCACTAAACGAACCAGGCGGTCACAGTTGAGAATCACGCTGCTGTCGTGTGTGTGTGTGTGTGTGTTCACTTCACTGTGTCACATACGTCAAAGACTCAAATAGTTACCCATAAATTTCACGTCAGAGTACATTGCTGTTATAGTGAACTTCCTTCAAACTATAACTTACGCCATTGCAATCTGTGGGCAGTTGTTGTGTATAATTAACAGTGTATGACTTTCTTGTTTCGTGAGGATTCTTTTGGTGGTTGGGTTATCACAAGGCCAGGGATGGCCATAAACGTTCAACAGGTATGAGCTCTGCTCGTCCTAGTCATCTGGATTTATTCAGAATGTGGCTTTCGCGGGAGATTTCCAACACTGCGTGGTAGAGCTTATTTACCCCAACGACTGATGCTTGGTGTCTTGTAACTCCAAGGAAAAAATAAGAGAAAAAAATTCTAGGCATGCTTGCTGACCAATTCGCTACTGACGACGCCATCCGCCTCTTCGTTGTGATGGTTTGAACCCACCACAAACAAATTCGCCATCTTGGTTTAGAGCACCGGAAGACCACCGTCACGTGATCATAGTGGCGTGCGGATGTTTACATCTCCCCTGTAGCCGTGGCAAGGCCAAGGTCGCCACGCGTGACGATGAGGATTCGGAGCCCACGCCGGCCAAACCCCACTTCCGTCTGCTGTCTCACCATCACTACCATCTCCCCCTCCACCATCACGCTCACCACCACCACCACCAGCAGCAGCTGAAGCGTAAAGGTGGCGTGTACGCCAAAGACGAGCTCCACAGAGCTCACGACCAGGACGTGCTGCGGCTCCATCACAACTGCGACCAGAGCAGGATGAAGTACACCGTACGCAAGCCGATACGCTCAGCGAGGGATCTCATTTGGAGTAAGTTTGCAATGCTGTGACATGTGTGAGCAATGCTGTGACATGTGTCAGCAAGGCTGTGACATGTGTGAGCAAGGCTGTGACATGTGTGAGCAGTGCTGTGACATGCGTGAGCAGTGCTGTGACATGGGTGAGCAGTGCTGTGACATGCGTGAGCAGTGCTGTGACATGCGTGAGCAATGCTGTGACATGCGTGAGCAGTGCTGTGACATGTGTGAGCAGTGCTGTGACATGTGTGAGCAGTGCTGTGGCATGTGTGAGCAGTGCTGTGACATGTGTGAGCAATGCTGTAATATGCGTGCACATCCCCAATCATCCGTATAGTAAGACATGGCTGCAATTTTGATCTATCCAACATTTCATTTTGACTCTCCCAGCAGGCCACTATCAAACTTCTCCTATAGTAAATAAAAAAATCACTTCTTTAACCGTTCAACATATCCCATTGATATATTACATCCCATGCGTTAACTACTATACCACATCTCACCAACTGCATTAAAGTCACGTCTAATATATTTAACAACCTATCACTGATTATCCTTTCCACGCCTCGTTTTCATTTATACTTTTGTCCCTCATTTATATTCCATTTATTCGTCCATCCAACGTCCACTTCCCCCGCACTTGAAAGTACATAAAACCTCCACACTCCACTCAAAAGTCCATCAAACATCACACACGCCCACTCAAAAGTCCATCAAACATCACACACGCCCACTCAAAAGTCCATCAAACATCGCACACGCCCACTCAAAAATCAATCAAACATCCACACCCCACTCAAAGTCCATCAAACATACAAACCCCACTCCAGAGTTCATCAAACAACTACACCCCATTCAGTCATCTATACATCATCCACTACTCATTCATTCATGTATGACTTCAAGTCTACTCCTATTCCAGCCTTTAAATAAAATCAGCAGTTCTCGACCTACCTTTGTGACGTCCCCATGGTCATGATACCTTATCTTCCACCCATCGATCTACTAAAACTGCATCTTTCTTTGCCTAACCTAACACAGCTCAGGGCCGGCTCTAGGAGGGTGCGGGGCCTTGGGCGTAGGGAATTTCGCGAGGCCTTTGACGTTATATATCCCAGTCTGATAGGACACTAAGTAAGACACGTCAAAGTTATACTGGTCACACAGTTCAATATTGGACACGTCATTTCGGTTATTTGCTGACTCCCAAAATCTTGTTTCTTGCTTGTTTACTGTGACAGTTGAATTGTCCTGACGCGAATTGCACATCACAGCTGGTCGTTTTTTAATAATCTCCCGGTTGTCAAAATCAAATTACGTAAAGAACAAAGCTGAATGAGCTATAATCTTGTAAAGTGACAAAATCATTTATTGTTATACTACGGGGTTGTAATCCTCGGGGAAAAACCACAAACATCACATGCAGACAGTTTATTTATGCCAGTGGCAATGGGGGAAAAACAATATAATGCTGTCGGTACTTCTCCTGGAATAATTTATCTCGGGACCTTAAGTTCCTCTTGTAAATCCGAACTGTCTACCTCCCGTGAATCCCCATTTCTCAACGTCATGTCTAAATCTCACCACTTCTCAACGTCATGTCTAAATCTCACCACTTCTCAACGTCATGTGTAAATCTCACCACTTAACGTCATGTCTAAATCTCACCACTTCTCAACGTCATGTCTAAATCTCACCACTTCTCAACGTCATGTTTAAATCTCACCACTTCTCAACGTCATGTGTAAATCTCACCACTTAACGTCATGTCTAAATCTCACCACTTCTCAACGTCATGTCTAAATCTCACCACTTCTCAACGTCATGTCTAAATCTCACCACTTCTCAACGTCATGTGTAAATCTCACCACTTAACGTCATGTCTAAATCTCACCACTTCTCAACGTCATGTCTAAATCTCACCACTTCTCAACGTCATGTCTAAATCTCACCACTTCTCAACGTCATGTCTAAATCTCACCACTTCTCAACGTCATGTGTAAATCTCACCACTTAACGTCATGTCTAAATCTCACCACTTCTCAACGTCATGTCTAAATCTCACCACTTCTCAACGTCATGTCTAAATCTCACCACTTCTCAACGCCATGTCTAAATCTCACCACTTCTCAACGTCATGTGTAAATCTCACCACTTAACGTCATGTCTAAATCTCACCACTTCTCAACGCCATGTCTAAATCTCACCACTTAACGTCATGACTACATCTCACCACTTCTCAACGTCATGTGTAAATCTCACCACTTAACGTCATGTCTAAATCTCACCACTTCTCATCGCCATGTCTAAATCTCACCACTTAACGTCATGTCTAAATCTCACCACTTCTCAACGTCATGTCTAAATCTCACCACTTCTCAACGCCATGTCTAAATCTCACCACTTAACAACGTCATGTCTAAATCTCACAACTTCTCAACGTCATGTCTAAATCTCACCACTTCTCAACGCCGTGTCAAAATCTTACAACTTCTCAATGCCATGACTACCACTTCCCAACGCCATGTCTAAATCTCACCACTTCTCAATGCCATGTCTACTACTTCTCAACGCCATGTCTAAATCTTACAACTTCTCACCACTTGTCAGCTTCATGTCTCACTCTGTTCAGTGTTTGCTCAACTTATCCAAAGTCATGGTACAGAGATCCTGAAGATCTTATAGAAAGCTGAAAATGTCAACGTAGAGTTGCAGTCTCTGGAAACATGTCTTCTATGTTCACAACGCCAGGTGTACTAACCAAAGAATATTCTAATCCGAGGTAGTCTTTTGGCGTCTATTGTGTCTCGTTTCTAGAGTCATGCTCAAACTGCCTCTCTCTTTGCCTATTGCGACGTTCTTTACACACCGGTTCTATGTTCTTTACACACCGGTTCTATGTTCTTTACACACTGGTTCTATGTTCTTTACACACTGGTTATATTTCTTTACACACCGGTTCTATGTTCTTTACACACTGGTTATATTTCTTTACACACCGGTTCTATGTTCTTTACACACCGGTTCTATGTTCTTTGCACACCGGTTCTATGTTCTTTACACACTGGTTCTATGTTCTTTACACACCGGTTCTATGTTCTTTACACACCGGTTCTATGTTCTTTTTCTGATGTAATTTCCTTTGAAGCAGAATCCACCTTCTCTGTATTCAGTGAAGAAACGATTAGGCCCCCCCCCCCATCCCACAAGAGTGGGGCCTTGGGTGGTCACCCCGTTCGCCACCCCTGGCTCCGTCCCTGCACACCTGTCTGGATCTCTAACACCATTGTTTTGGATGTGTGACACACTTGTTCGGATGTCTAAATCACTTGCATAGATCTCTTACACACCTGTCTAGATATCTTACACACCTGTCTAGATCTCTTACTCACCTGTCCAGATCTCTTACCCACCTGTGGAGATCTCTAACAGATATCAAACTCAAAGACCTTCATTTTAATTATTTTTTTTTTTTAAATAATTAACTTATTCGTTGACTTAAGGAAGTGCCGCCCATGGAGCGAAATCCCCTAGACACGCCCCTTCCGTTTGCGCTGTTTTCACTTGATGAGAGAAGTAGTATGCCACTTGCTGCTAAGTTCTTTCACCCATACAATTTTCTAAAAAACATTGTGAGTTTGGATGTTTAAACCCCAAGCTGAAGGCTCTACTGACGTAACCTCCCACTCCACACGTGGCGTAGCTGTCAAAACACCGAGTGCTCTCATGTCTTTGAGGCCCACGAGTTATTTTTTAAAAGACATTTTTATCTTAAGAAGTATTGGGAGATCAAATAAGAAATCGAAACCTTTCTGGTAAGCTCTTTCTAATAAAAACTTTCTAATATAATCTTTCGAATGTAATATTTCTAATGCAATTCGAATGTTCGAATACTTTCATCAACCCAGTATTTCTGCTCATCTAATCTCTGATTTTCAAAATAACTTGGCATTTTTTGCTGCTCGCCGATAATTATTTTGACCAAGGGACAAATATAAAAATGATTTGATCATCTGGGAAAGATGAGATGTAAGAGCTGAAGGGAGAAATGCTGAGTTCATAAACTTTACTAGAAAATCATTATGCTGCTTACAGTTATTTCTGATATATGCAGATGTGCTATTTGTGAAAAGGAAGAGCGGGAGGGGGGAGGGGAGGGTTCTCGCTTTTTCTTATGCTTTCTCAAGGGTGTGTTTTTGTTAAGGGGCCTACGTGGATTATTGTGGGCCTAGATTCATGCAATAGAGGTAAAAGAAAGACATTTTAAATTTTTTTTTAACTTTCTTTCATTGCTTTTTTTTGAAATTGAACTTACATCAAAATATGTGCAATATCCACAATCATGTGTGCAATATCCTCAATCTTATGTGGAACGTCAACAATCTTAGGTGCAGTATCCACAATCTTATGTGCAATATCCATGAGGAACATCAACAATCTTAAGTGCAACACCCACAATCCTTGACAACAAGCATGGCTTCCAAGCAGACATTCCTCTGCACACTTACATAAAGTCTTGGGGATATATTAAGTCTTATCGATTTATATAATTAAGTATGTGAACATTTATTGCCAGGTGGTGACCTCCCTCCAGATGTTGAGACAGCCATTAAGGCAGCATGGGAGCCCATTGTGGGCAATGATTTCTTGGTGGTGGCAAGTATTTATTTCATCATAACATTGTAGGGGGGGGGGTTGATATTGAATGGGGGGGAAAAAAAAAGGGGGGGGGGTCTCTATCCTCCAGTTTCAAAGGATATATTCCGAATTGTGTTAGAGAGTACAGTGATGAAAATATTCAGGTCATCAGTTGTTTTAATTGAAACTTGTTATTTGTATGTGTTAGTGTGTCAGTGTGTTAGTGTGTCAGTCTAGCTTTGAAAATGAGAGGAGAAACACGCCCAAAGCTATTTATTTTTGGATAGAAAAAGAAACACCTAAATATGTAAGACATTGTTGACAGACATTTTGATTCCCCCAGGTGGCTCAGCTGGCCAAGTTCAAGGAGGGAGGTGGCCTGGGCATTAGCCTGGAAGGGACTGTGGATGTGGAGGACGGTGTGGAGGTCAGACCGCATCACTACATCAGGTCCATCTTACCGGATGGTCCAGTTGGACTGAATGGACGCCTCAAGAGCAGTGATGAATTGTTGGAGGTAACTATTTTTACCATTCAGTTATCCAGTCTATGCTCAAATTGCAATAATTATTTATACATTGAATCACTGTGTTTATGTATACATTGAATCACTGTGTTTATGTATACATTGAATCACTGTGTATATGTATACATTAAATCACTGTGTTTATGTATACATTGAATCACTGTGTCTATGTATACAATCAATTTCTGTGTCTATGTATGCATTGAATCATTACGTCAACAAAATTTCAGCTTCAAACTACTCACTGGCTTATTCAATTCATTGTCTTTACAATATTAAATTGGAGCCATAAGCCTTTTTGTAAATTGATTAAGAGTCCATTGAAATTAAATTTTAAAAATTTTGGTGGAGTTCAATAATCTTAGAGGAATTTTTAATTGAGGGCAGAAATATTTCCTTCCAGTCTTTAAATGACAATTATTTTATTTTCATTAAATGTTTCAATTTTGTGTCAAGCTATTCATCGGGGATTGTTATTTATTCTAGGTCAACGGCAGACGGTTGTTAGGGTTGAACCATGTCAGTGTTGTCGACATCCTTAAGGACCTGCCGCAGCATGTGCGCCTCGTGTGTGCTCGCAGAAAATCTCCGCTACCTGATACTTTCAGAGCCCCTGATATCCAAATTCCTGGGACATCGCCTTATCCGTAAGCAAAACCTGCCAACCATCAGTAACCTACCAATCATTAGTAACCTACCAACCATCAGTAACCTACCAACTCTCAGTAACCTACAACCCTCTGTAACCTACCAACCATCAGTAACCTACCAACCATCAGTAACCTACCAACCATCTGTAACCTACCAACCATCAGTAACCTACCAACCATCAGTAACCTACCAACCCTCTGTAACCTACCAACCATCAGTAACCTACCAACCCTCTGTAACCTACCAACCCTCTGTAACCTACCAACCCTCTGTAACCTACCAACCCTCTGTAACTTTTTAAAGCATTAAATTGGTTATATTTTTATAAATATTTTGTTTAGGGAATAAGAAATGCTTATGTTAGAAATATTTTTTTCTTTATTTAGTTTTGTGTTAATAAACCTTTAAAAAAAATTGTTTTAAATTTGAAGCAATTAAAATATTCTTTATGTTTTCACAAGGATCAAAATGAGTTGATTAAAAATTTATTCCTTCCAGTTTATTTTCATGGTTGTTGTACTTCTTGTACTTGAAAAGGTTTAGTTTGATTTTAGATAAATAAGCTTAAAGGTCTTGCAAACTAATCTGAATGATATTTGCATTAAGTATTCATGAAAAATCCGTGTTCTAATGTGCAGCCTAGGAGTTGAGCCTGGCCCACCCCTTACTGAACGACTGGTCAAAGCAAAGTCTGAACTGGCCCTTTCCACCTCGGAGGGACCTCCGGCTGACACCTTCATCAAGTCCAAGTCCCGTTCTATGGAGACGTTGAATGCCTTGGCCATGTGGAGCTCACAGCCTGTGGTCATTGAGCTGGAGAAGGGAGACAGAGGCCTGGGATTTAGTATACTGGATTATCAGGTTAGAGAGTACAGTGTACTTTGGTGGACAGAGGTCTGCGATTTAGTATACTGGATTACCAGGTTAGAGAGTACTGCGTACTTTGGTGGACAGAGGCCTGGGATTTAGTATACTGGATTATCAGGTTAGAGAGTACAGTGTACTTTAGTGGACAGAGGCCTGCGATTTAGTATACTGGATTATCAGGTTAGAGAGTACTGTACAATCGCACCAAGTTATAATGGCAGACAGGACTAAAGTTTGACTAACAACTGATAGAGGTTCTGCATCTTTAACACTGTTGCAACAAGATATCCTTGTGGCAAGCTTTGTGTAGAAATTCATTAGATAAGTTTAGAATATTTACAAAAAATGTCCAAGCCAATTTAATGTCATTATTAGAGTGCGGGAAAAAAAAATTTTTTAATCTCTTTACTGTTGTCATCTCAGGTTTATTATTTTACTTACGTGATTAATGGTCATTAACTATTAGCAAAACTGAATTGTAATAAACTTTTGAATCTGATTAGTGAATGTCAAGTTAGAGAATTTCAAGCAAATGTAATAAAGGGCACTCTCCTTGCCTTAAAGTTTTCAGCGTCGGCACTTATGGCCAACAAATCACTGTGCAACTGCCTGGCGCCTTCTCGCAAAATATTTTCTTACCAACACTATATACAGATGACAGCTGGCTGCTTTAATTCATCCAAACTAACTGGGACTTGAATTCTCTGGGGGTTTTTTTACCAACAACTCACCATGTGGCTGCATGTCGCCCTCTCACAAAATACTGTCTAAACTAACACTATACACAGAACACATCCAGCTGCATTCATTTATCCAGACCGACAACAGTTTTTCTACTTTCTCTAGCACTTTAAACATTTGCTCCATTAACACAGTAACTCCTTTTGCCACATCAGTTGCCTTTATTGCAATTTAGTGTTGTACAAATTGTCGATCTCACCATATTGTATCGCTTAGTGATTTAAGAAACACAAAGGCCATTATCATGTTATCATATAATGTATTTCTTTACTTCTACACGAACACCATTCCTATTAATAACGCTTTTCTCTCTAGGCGCCATAGTGAATGCTAAAATAACACAAAAAGTATAAAAGTAACATAGAGTAGCATTATTTTAACATAGCACTCTTACAAACCTACCAAAGCATCACTGAGCCGGTATGATTGTGTGCACTGAACTATACTTGGGTTTGTAAACTGAATTATTGTTCATTAACCGAGACCAAAAAAAAATATTCTGCAAACCTATTCATCAACCGAATTGTTGGTTAACCTTTATGATATCTATTATCAGTAATTACTGGCAATCTCAAATCCAACCAACCACCGGTTATTTTTGCTATTAGGCAGCTGACAACATCTAAGTCCTGAGCATTCAGTCAATAGGAATTAATGCAATGGAATTTATTATTAATACTGTGGTCTTATGTAGCGCGGTACACCAGCCAAACTCCGGCCTTTAGGGTGTGCGACCTGTGCCCCCTCTCACAGGGCTCCATGGCTATAGGGGCGCAGGGCCGGCTCAAGGTATCGGCAACTGGGCCAGTTGCCCGGGGCGCCGTGTGCTTAGGGTACCATCAACGATCTTCCAAAATAGGAAAAGCATTGCATGTGGGCATCAAGGAAGAAAAATAACAAGTGCAATAAAAAAGATAAGCTGATCTAAAGGCTACTTTACTTGTTGATGCTGTTCAAATAAAAGTTAACTAAAACAATATTATTGTTCATTGTTTGTTTTTAAAAAAAACAATAAAAAAACAACAACGTAGGTAATAAACTCATTACCGAATAACTAGTTTTTCCATTAATGATTATACTTAAAAGGGGCGCCAAAGTTAAGCTTGCACAGGGCGCCAGCAACTGTCGGGCCGGCCCTGACCAGCCTAGGGCTAGGCTCACCGCACTGCACATAATAATATTGGCAAACATAATGGTTACAAGAAAGTCTTTTTAAACTATGTTTTTTAATTTTTAAAGTCTCTGTTTTTACTACACGGATGGATCTATTAGTCAAAACTATATACAAAATGTAAATCCATTTGCTTGCTATTAGTATTTTTAGGTAACATTCAATTAGGCTGTTTCAAAATACTTTTAAAAATAAATAATTTTTTATGTATAGTACAATTTTTATTTCTGTGCTTCAATTAAATATATAATCATTGTAATCTTAATCAAGCTAATGTAAACGAAAATTGTTTTTGACAAAGACAAAGATGCCTGTAAAATAATCAACAGCGCTTACACTAGCACATTTCAAAACCTCTCATAGTCAGCCTGTAAATTTAACGTTGTCATTTTGCCACAACAGGATCCTGTCAACCCTAATGAAACAGTCATAGTCATCCGAAGTCTTGTCCCCGGCGGTGTAGCCATGCAAGATGGCCGACTGGTGCCAGGTGACCGTCTCATTTTCGTCAACAACGTTAATGTGGAGCACGCCACACTGGATGAAGCAGTTCAAGCCCTGAAAGGTGCTGCCAGGGGCACAGTCAAGATTGGTGTGGCCAAACCACTACCAATTAGGGAGGCCTTCAAACAAGATGCACAGGTAAGGGGAGATGACTCTTGATGGCTTGGGGACTCTGAGTGTTTTGTGGATATTGCATTATTTAACTTTAACATTTGGACAACTAACTTGACACACACATTTAGAGTGAAATGACAACAGTTAATATCTCTGAATTCAGATTGGCAGAAACTTCTTTCTAATTATAGTTTTGTGGGATTTATAGCTGTAGAAAATTTCACAAAAAGTCATTTTATTGTTTTTATAAATAGATTTTCTTTTTCTAACTTATCTTTTTTTTTTTTATGCATAATTTGTTTGGTTCATTTCTTTCGGTTGGTTGACAATTTGTGGGTTTTCCCCATTGTGGTGCATGCATATGACAAGGCAACTTTCATATTTTTAATGTTAATCTCTTCTTATCTGTTGCTGGAGGTGACAAGAACTTTCATCGTGCCTGTACATATTTTGGCTGTGCTAATGGCTTGAGTATCGTCCAGTTTGGCATGAAGACCTGTGCACTCTCACTCTCAGACGTCTAAGTCTGCATGGTGGTACTTCTCATGGCCTTGAGAAACTAATGGGGAGACATGGCAGCCAAGCATAATTTGAAGTCTATTTTTAGATTGGGCTAATTAATACTAGGGTTTATTGAAATAGATTAGCCAAAGGGGGAAAAAGATTTAAGTACATATGATCTACTCAACAGTCCGTGGTTACATTATTGCATTCTGTTTGGATTGAAGGAAATGAGTGAAACAAGGTATAACAAAACACTTAGCTTCTGTGTAGTATCAGAAACTAAATTGCAGCTGAGTGCTCATTTTAATTTTTAATATTTGTTTTACTTCTTTTTGTTTGCTGAAGAAGGCGTCTTGCTGACACGTTAGTTGTTTTGTTGAATCCTTTAATTCCGGTTTTCCCATACTTTGTTTCACTTATTTCCTTCTCCCTAACCTGATTGCAGTCTCTTCTTCTGATTGCAGTCTCTCCTCCTGATTGCAGTCTCTCCTCCTGATTGCAGTCTCTCCTCCTTTACCTTGAAAACTTGAAACATTATTATTTATAATCTCTACCCACCCTCTTACAACAAAATCAAGGAAGGTTGTTTTTTTCCCATTTATTTTAGGTTTTATTTACTGACCATTTGATGAGTCTAAAAACTCAATTTTGTGGAACATTTATCAGTTGCATGAAAAGCCTATTAAGTTATTGTTTTTTCTCTTTTTGTTAACCTCCAATCACATCATCTACATAATTCCTTGGATTTTTTAAGGGTATTTTTTAAAATGTAAATTGATTTTTAAAATTTAAAGAGAGTTGGAGAAGATCAATACTTGAATTTCGTATTAAGTAGGAGCTCGTATTCCATTGGAATTATAATAGATTAGCTAAAGGTATAATAGCTATCCACTTGCAGGGGCCTTAGATAAGAGGTGCCATTGCTGCGGAGACTTGACAGATGAACATTAGTCATAATTGTTGACTTTGTTTTTGTTTTGGCCTGACATCTGAGCATATCATTCTGTCTGCACAGTAATATATCAATTTCTTTCTGCTGATGGGACTTTGGTGCCCTGTCATGTGCATGCGTGCTGAGCACTACCCAATTATTTTCACACCAATGCATCTGCAAGAACGTGTATTCCTTTCTCTTATATTTTTTACTAAGCATTTTATTCCTTTCCTATTATTTCTTATATGGTATGTTTTGGGTTATCTTCACAAATTTATCTTTTCGCTTGTTCACTTCTATGCCCTTTTTGCCCATTTTTTCGCCCCCACCCCCAAATTCACCTTTTCAGTTGCCCCTATACAATGCCAACAGCAGCAGCACATCAGCATTTCCCCAGCCTTCTGCTGATGGACTCCATCAGTTCTATCAGTCATCCTGGAGACATGATGTGGTTGATGGCACAGCTCTTCCCCTTTCCACTGAGCTGGAATTGCCTCTGAGCACCCAGGAGCTAGAAGTAGGTCAAAGGGAAGTGCTATCTGAATCCTTCACTTCTGAACTCAGAGTAGACATTCCTCACGATGACTCGGCGGACAAGTCTTTTGAATCACCAGCAGTTGCTTCTCTGGAACACTCCTACGCCACGTCTGACTCCTCAAGTGACCTTGACCTCAGTAAGGGGATGAAACGGAAAGACAGTTTCTATGAGAGTGATGAGGACTTGAAGGTGCCAAAGAAAGTTTCCCCTTTGAAATCCAAGTCTGGCAAAAATAATGAGAGGCCACCTGGGTACGACATGGCCATCTCTTCAATCCCAGAAGCCACAACAGATGCTGAGAGGCCCTTGCCACCAGCCAAGCCTCAGAGAGCTGAACAGAATCATACCAAGCCCCAATACGAGACAATCGAGAAAACGTTAAAATCAAATTTAAGTAACTCTGTTCAAAAGAGTGCCGATAAAATGGCTTTACCCGACGCAGTGGTTGTGAATTCAAGTGCCAAGCTTTCGCATGAGGATGCCCTCATCGCTCGGACAGACTCAGGGCCCAAAGCACCCAAAAAACCAGCCAGAGATGCCTTGAGTAAAGCCAGTGCTGTCCCCAACAAGCCAGCAGCCCCTATGGCTAAGCAGGACTCTACAGAGTCAGATTCTGATCAGGTATTTAGTCATAATTTTATCTGGTCTCAGCTTCAGGCTTTCAGATCCTTTAATTTGACACACTGCATATGACTAAGTCTATTTAAGATCTAGTTGACAAATTCAACATACACCTGTATACATATGAATAAATATATTTTAAAGTTACAATATACACTTAAATACATATGAATAAAACTATTTAAAAATTTCAAAATCCACTTATATACATAGGAATAAATCTAGTTAACGAATACAACATACACTTATATACATATGAATAAATCTAGTTAACAGTTACAACATACACTTATGTACATATGAATAAATGTAGTTAACAAATACAACGTACACCTGTATAGTTATGAATAAATCTGATTAACAATAACATTAAAATATATTTATATTTATAGGCAAAATCTTTTAAAATCTTAGTCGTTTTTTAAATAAATTAAAATTCAATCTTAGTCTACTCTTTATGACATAAAGTTTATAATTACCGTACATTTCTTTATTCATATATTTATTATCTAATTTTAACATAAATTTATTACTTTAAAAGTTCAATTAGTGAACATTATCATCATAACTTTTTTCCCCCTTTAAGATTTTTTTTTTTTTTTTTATTTAATTTAACATATTCATTGAGGGATTACATATTTTTCCAAGATGATCACTTCAATTTGTGTTCCATGTTCACTTGGTCCCGGAATTTTTCAATCAGATTTGCATGTGTCCTGCCTGCACATTCATATACTCAAAATGCACTCATTTTTTTTTTTTTTTCTGTTTCCAGTAAATGAAACGCATTGTTCTTTGTGACCAAATTTATTCTTCTTTTTTTTAATGCTGTTATCTAAGTAGGAGAAATGTGTTGTTTTCTATACCCTAAGCTGATAAAATTATTATGATTTTTTTTTTATCTGACATGATATGCTATGAGATAATTTACCGTCAGCCTGTTTGTTGTTTAATAGGTCTGTTGTTTAAACAAAGGCAGCGTTCCCCAAATGGCGGTCTGCGTACCAGCACTGGTCCCCAATGCTCAAGCCATGGCGTTCCGCACATTTGTAGTGAAAAAAACAATAATTAATTTCTTAAATTGATAAATCTGTATTGGGTACCTGGTTCTATTTCAAAGCTTGTCCACCAGACTTAACAGTTTGGGAAACACTGATCTCAGGCACACCACTCCTTCAGTAGACTCCCTTCCATAAGGGCTTTTGGTAGAGCTAAGAGAATTATGGGATAGAAAAATGTCCTTGGCATTCGAGCTTAGTATTAAGTTACATGGAGCTTGAGTTAATCATGCATCAAACAAAAAACTATTAGGATGTTTGAATTGAAACATGATTTCATGCTGATAGCTAAAGTCATCAAACTAAAGCAATAGGGTGTGTGGCAGCTAAAGTCATCAAACTAAAGCTATGGGGTGTGTGGTAGCTAAAGCCATCAAACTAAAGCAATAGGGTGTGTGGCAGCTAAAGTCATCAAACTAAAGCTATGGGGTGTGTGGTAGCTAAAGCCATCAAACTAAAGCAATGGGGTGTGTGGTAGCTAAAGTCATCAAATTAAAGCTATGGGGTGTGAGGTAGCTAAAGTCATCAAATTAAAGCTATGGGGTGTGAGGCAGCTAAAGTCATCAAATTAAAGCTATGGGGTGTGAGGTAGCTAAAGTCATCAAATTAAAGCTATGGGGTGTGAGGTAGCTAAAGTCATCAAATTAAAGCTATGGGGTGTGAGGTAGCTAAAGTCATCAAATTAAAGATATGGGTTGTGAGGTAGCTAAAGTCATCAAATTAAAGCTATGGGGTGTGAGGTAGCTAAAGTCATCAAATTAAAGCTATGGGGTGTGAGGTAGCTAAAGTCATCAAATTAAAGCTATGGGGTGTGAGGTAGCTAAAGTCATCAAATTAAAGCTATGGGGTGTGAGGTAGCTAAAGTCATCAAATTAAAGCTATGGGGTGTGAGGTAGCTAAAGTCATCAAATTAAAGCTATGGGGTGTGAGGTAGCTAAAGTCATCAAATTAAAGCTATGGGGTGTGAGGTAGCTAAAGTCATCAAATTAAAGCTATGGGGTGTGAGGCAGCTAAAGTCATCAAATTAAAGCTATGGGGTGTGTGGTAGCTAAAGTCATCAAATTAAAGCTATGGGGTGTGAGGCAGCTAAAGTCATCAAATTAAAGCTATGGGGTGTGAGGCAGCTAAAGTCATCAAATTAAAGCTATGGGGTGTGAGGTAGCTAAAGTCATCAAATTAAAGCTATGGGTTGTGTGGTAGCTAAAGTCATCAAATTAAAGCTATGGGGTGTGAGGTAGCTAAAGTCATCAAATTAAAGCTATGGGGTGTGTGGTAGCTAAAGTCATCAAATTAAAGATATGGGTTGTGTGGTAGCTAAAGTCATCAAATTAAAGCTATGGGGTGTGAGGTAGCTAAAGTCATCAAATTAAAGCTATGGGGTGGTTACTTTTCAAACTGTTGAATTTAAGACCACGCCTTTAACAGAATGGCTGTTGTTAAATGTATCATGGTTCGGACAGCTGTAGTGAAATGTATCCATCCCTCGGACAGCTGCAGATTAATTTATAATCACTTGGACGTCCAAGCTGTCGTTAAGTTTATCATCACTTGTACAGCTGTAGTTAAATTTATCATCATTCGGACAGGTGTAACTAATTTTATCATCACTGGGACAGCTGTAGTTAAATTTATCATCACTCGGACAGCTGTAGTTAGATCTCTCCAACCATAGTTTGTCAAAAGTGATTTCTTAAAGCTTGAAAATAAATATAACATGTTTAAAAATAGCTTCTATCCATCATTAGTGGAATGTTGCCATAGTCTATTTTACTGTAGGATAGGTGATTTTTGCCCCATGGCCCCCACCTGCCCACCTCATTGTGATAACTAAAAGTGAAAAACATTTTGTAATAATCGCATCTAATAGCTCAATATAATCAGATCTAAACTTATTTAGTGTTAATTTGAAAAAAAATATTACATTATATCATATTTCATTTAAAAAATATAAATTTAATGCTTCTCTAATTTTATTTATCTGCAAAAAAGCTCTTTTTTGCTTATTTATCAAATTCCTTATAAGGGGAGACTACTGCTACTAGTTTTTTGTTCTTGTTGTAAATGTGTTCCATGTTTCCATATTGAATGCTCATCGTTCTTTGTGTCCCTTGCCGTTGTTCACTAGCTGCAGCCTCGCCCAGCAGACGGAGGTCCTCACTCGCCACAGGAGCCCTTGTCGGGCCCAACCAAGAGAATTGCTCCCCCTATCCCCCCAAAACCCAAAGCCTCCAAGAGTCTTCTAATCTATGCCCAGGAGCAGGTAACCAACCGCCAGAGAAGCCAGGGTTGCTTATAAGATTTGCTATGTCACATGTCCCTAATATCTAGTGGCCGCACTGTTTCAAATCTAGTTCATATTCACTTTTCAACATCCAAATATAAGGCTAGACAAATTTCAAAGTTAATTTTTTTTCCCTAATTATGAAATGTGTCTTTTTTATTGATATAAAAAAATGTAAAAATAAGAAAACCTCTCTTGGGTCTGGAGGTAGATATTTCTCTTTGAAATAAATGTCACCCACTGGTGAAAATGCTATTTAATTTTATAATATATTTTCGACTAATGTAAAACGATTGACTAAAAGTTTACAATAAATTGACACAACCTCTACTCTACTATTTACAAAAATGGATGCATAATTAATTGGTCAGTTGACGGGTTATGCTTCTTGTTTCAATCCCGAGTTAGTGTTAATTCACCGTCAAGTATTCCAACCTTGTTTTGACATTGGAAGAATCTGTCCCTGCAGTTCAACTAATACTCATAATGGCTTGGTCAAAACAACAGCATGCCTTGTTGTGCTTCATTATAGTACATACACGTACCTAACACTAACATACAGAATGTGTAGTTGTGGCTAGCACCATATGACCCTGTCCTAGGGTAGTGTAACTCTACTAACTTTATATCTACAGGACGTAATCTGCTAAAACTGTTCTAACTAACCCGTGGCTTTAGGCCACGACTAGCTTTGAGTCTATGGTTTGTCTAGAAACGGTCATAGGTGATGTTGGCATGCTCCTTGAAATACTTGATGGGTTTAAATGGTATGTGTGTGTGTGTGTGTGTGTGGTAGTGGGTCGTTCACCGATGACTTGGCATGGCCCAACGAGACAGCGCTCTATTTGATTTCTACTTCACTCAAACATTTTGTAAATACATGGCCACTATTTGTAAATGCATGGCCACTGTTTGTAAATACATGGCCATTTTTTAGTTAATGCACGTCCACTATTCGGTTAATACATGTCCACTATTTTTAAACACATGGCCAATATTTGTTCATACATTGCCACTATTTGTTAAAACATGACCACTATTTGTAAATACATGGCCACTATTTGTAAATAAATGGCCACTAATTGACTCTTGCTAGAACATTTTTATTTTTCCTGCAACTTTTAACTAAACTCACTCTTAAGTATAGGCCTATGTATCGTGTTGTTTCCTAAAATAAAACCAGTCCACTATCTTAGAGATATGAATGGTATGAAGTTCTTAGTAAGATATTTAGTCATTAACTTAAGAACCCTCATTGATTAGTAGGCTATCCTTAGAATAACTTTAGGAATCATAGATATCTTTGATTGATATTTCCGTCTGCGGCCACTGTCCATTTAACATATTTATCAACTTCCTGTCTTTTCTCACATCAAGAGGGCTTACCTCTTGGGGCTTTCGAAGGTAAATTACCAAATCCGATTTCAATACCACATTATTTGCCTCGTAGAATTTTTTGGGGGTTTTGAGTTTCACAACTGTGCACACTGACATCATGCTAATCTCACGTCATGTTTACATTTGCACATTTTTTAAATAAAGTTCATATCACGTTTGAGACTTTGATTTGTAGATATGCGTGACGCACATTTTTCATTATCCTCATCTCACGCCACTGACACGATGTCGAAGTTGATCTTATTAGAAGTACTATCAACTATCAACTCAATTTTTTTTAAAGATTTGTTTACATTATTTGGTCAATTTTTTGTCTTTCTTTTTTTTTTCTCGTGCAGATCCGGCCCTAGGAGGGTGCGGGGCCTTGGGCAAATTGAATTTCGCGGGGCCGTTGACGTTAAATATTCCGCCGATAGGATATTAAGAAACGTTATAGTCGTACTGGGGCCTATCCAAAGGGATAGTATGGGAACCAGGCTGACCTTCAGGCCATTTGACCATCTAATCACTCCGAATATTGTGTTGACTGGATTAGGAACTATTCGTAGGCTTGGGTATATTATAAATATACTACGGCAACGCGCGGGGCCCCGCAAACTGCCCACTTCGCCATCCCCTAGCGCCGGCCCTGTCTCATGGACACTAATGTTTTCGTGTGAGCACTCGCTCTTGAACTGTTGGTGTCATGATGTCTAAGTCTAAGAGCTCGATGTTTGGGGACGTGAAACAACAACCACGAGGCGGACTTAAAGCACGTGACTAAATGTGACGTCATTTGACGAAACCTTTTTCATCAAGTCCCACAATTGTATTGATATTTAAGTTCTCGAGCGTCCCACTGCACCACCACACCTCCACCCCCCCCCCTCCCTTGTATAACCAGCGAGCTCGTGGAATAATTTTATTTATTTAAAATGGTTTTGATTAAATCACTTTCTTCTTGGAAGTTATTGAAGGATGGTTCTCAAACCATTTATTTTGCAGTTGACGTTATATACTCCTCATCCATTATATACACCTCATACTTTATATACACTTCATACATTTTATACTCTTCATACATTATGCATACCTCATACATTAAATTAACAATTAACGTCACTCTTTGATTCAAATCCTAATACCTTTAACACTGTTAATGTGCATCACTCACACACACTCACTGGTGTAGGCACACTCACTGGTGTAGGCACACTCACTGGTGTAGGCACACTCGCTGTTGTACACACACCTTATAGTTCACCTTAACTAGACCATTGGTCCAGGTGAAGCTGCTAACCATGCACTGTGCGGTAATCTAAACTAGTCTATAAAGCACGCTCCCTTATTGTCTGACTTCGTCTTCAGGAGCATATCAAGTCTTGGAACCGTACACTCTAGAAGATTTAAGCCAATTTTATTTTCACCGTTGGTTATTTTTCCAAACTTTTCATGGAGAGTTAATCTATTTAAACTTCTTAATCTACTTGATCTACTCAATCTACCTGATCTAATTTCTCTTCTCACCTCAATGGCTGTTTAATCTACTTTGTCCTCTCGCCCCAAAAGGCTGTTCGTGTGTGTCAAAAATGGACTGTTTTTCTGAGAGTAGACATTGTTGTTGAGACATTACTTCTGGGCACCAGTAATGACACTAGACATCTATTCTATTTAACAGTAGGAAATAATAGACTCGTCTTAATAGAAGATAATATCATAAATAATAATAGGGCCGAAGGGGTGCTCATTGATCAGCTTAATTGGTTCATTAGATCAATCTCTAACGGCACGGACAGGGGCAGACTTGAGGCGAGACTCTCTCTCTTTCTCTCTCATTTGTGCTTTCTCGGGCACTCTCATCTACCGGCTGTCTCTCTCACTCTCTTTCTCTCTCTCTCTCTCTCTCGGTCTGTCTATCTCCTGCTCTCTTTTATGTCTACTAAATTCTCTGCTCGTTCGTCTGTATTTCTGTTATAACTTCTTGGCTTTTCTATCCGTCTATGGGTATCTCTCTCTCTCTCTCTCTCTCTCTCTCTCTTCATATGTTCCTTTGTCTATTTCTCTCTTTTGATATTATGTTGATGTCTTTTGACGTATCCATTCGTCTATTGCTCTTTGTTCAGTATTATATTCTTCTTTGTTCCACGTCTATTACTCCTTGTTCCGTCTGTCTTTTGCTGTCTTTTGCTGTCTTTTGGTCAATCTTCAATAATTAAACACCAATCACCACTTTGACATAACGCATGTTGACTTTTTATCCCCATCATTCCACTGTGATGATAACCATCATTCCAAATGATAATATCCACATCATTCCAACTGTGATGATAACCATTATTCCAAATGAGATTATCCCCGTCATTCCAACTGTGATGATAACCATCATTCCAAATGAGATTATCCCCGTCATTCCAACTGTGATGATAACCATCATTCCAAATGAGATTATCCCCATCATTCCAACTGTGATGATAACCATCATTCCAAATGAGATTATCCCCGTCATTCCAACTGTGATGATAACCATCATTCCAAATGAGATTATCCCCGTCATTCCAACTGTGATGATAACCATCATTCCAAATGAGATTATCCCCGTCATTCCAACTGTGATGATAACCATCATTCCAAATGAGATTATCCCCGTCATTCCAACTGTGATGATAACCATCATTCCAAATGAGATTATCCCCGTCATTCCAACTGTGATGATAACCATCATTCCAAATGAGATTATCCCCGTCATTCCAACTGTGATGATAACCATCATTCCAAATGAGATTATCCCCGTCATTCCAACTGTGATGATAACCATCATTCCAAATGAGATTATCCCCGTCATTCCAACTGTGATGATAACCATCATTCCAAATGAGATTATCCCCGTCATTCCAACTGTGATGATAACCATCATTCCAAATGAGATTATCCCCGTCATTCCAACTGTGATGATAACCATCATTCCAAATGAGATTATCCCCGTCATTCCAACTGTGATGATAACCATCATTCCAAATGAGATTATCCCCGTCATTCCAACTGTGATGATAACCATCATTCCAAATGAGATTATCCCCGTCATTCCAACTGTGATGATAACCATCATTCCAAATGAGATTATCCCCGTCATTCCAACTGTGATGATAACCATCATTCCAAATGAGATTATCCCCGTCATTCCAACTGTGATGATAACCATCATTCCAAATGAGATTATCCCCGTCATTCCAACTGTGATGATAACCATCATTCCAAATGAGATTATCCCCGTCATTCCAACTGTGATGATAACCATCATTCCAAATGAGATTATCCCCATCATTCCAACTGTGATGATAACCATCATTCCAAATGAGATTATCCCCGTCATTCCAACTGTGATGATAACCATTATTCCAAATGAGATTATCCCCGTCATTCCAACTGTGATGATAACCATCATTCCAAATGAGATTATCCCCGTCATTCCAACTGTGATGATAACCATCATTCCAAATGATAATATCCACATCATTCCAACTGTGATGATAACCATCATTCCAAATGAGATTATCCCCGTCATTCCAACTGTGATGATAACCATCATTCCAAAAGGGATTTTCCCCATCATTCCAACTGTGATCACCATCATTCAGAATGAGATTATCCCAATTATTCCAAGTGAGATTATCCCCATCATTCAATCTGTGATCCCATCATTCCAACTGAGATTATCCCCATCATTCCAGTCGTGATCCCTATCATTCCAACTGTGATGATCCTCATCATTCCAATTTTGATGATCCCCATCATTCCACCTGTGATCCCCATCATTCCAACTTTGATGATCCCCATCATTCCAACTGAGATTATCCCCATCATTCCAATTGTGATCCCCATCATTCCAATGGTGATCCCCATCATTCAAACTTAGATGTTCCCCATCATTCCAGCTGTGATGATCCCATCCTTCTAACATTGATGATCCCATCATTCCAGCTGTGATCCCATCATTCCAGCTTTGATCCCCATCATTCCAGCTGTGATGATCCCATCATTCCAACTTTGATGATCCCCATCATTCGATCTGTGATCCCCATCATTTGATCTGTGATCCCCATCATTCCATCTGTGATCCCCAACATTTGATCTGTGATCCCCATCATTTGATCTGTGATCCCCATCATTTGATATGTGATCTCCATCATTTGATCTGTGATCCCCATCATTTGATCTGTGATCCCCATCATGCCATCTGTGATCCACATCATTCCATCTGTGATCCCCATCATTCGGTATGTGCTGGTCCCCATCATTCTAACTGTGATGTCACCTCCATGTTATTTTCCATCTTCAACCAATTGGTATCTTAATATAATATATTCATGTGTGACTAGTGAGGACCTACCTTTTAGTGGAAGTGGAAGGCAGAGTTGGTCGGTGGTCTTGCTTGTTGAAATCAATAACACAAATTATAGTTCACCATGGTAATAGCCCGCCCTCCCCCCCCCTCCCCCCCAAAAAAAAAAAATATTTCAAAGCTGCTTCCTGATTACTATATATTGTGCACTGTTAGATCATAGATGACAATAGATACTCGTCAATAGCTTGAGAGCTGCTGAGGATGAAAGTGTATAGCTTGAAATCTTATTTGACGGGTTAGCATACAAAATAAAAAATTTGAAAAACTTTAGAATGTAATAGCTCAGTGGATGAATAACACGAGGGGTGGAGTCGAGAATGTAATACCTTGGTGGATGGATGATTCGAGGGGCCGAGTCTAGAATGTAATCGCTTAGTTGATGTGTGATACCAGGGGTGGAGTCGAGAATGTAATACCTTGGTGAATGGATGATTCGAAGGGCCGAGTCTAGAATGTAATAGCTTATTTGATGTGTGATACCAGGGGTGGAGTCGAGAATGTAATACCTTGGTGAATGGATGATTCGAGGGGCCGAGTCTAGAATGTAATAGCTTATTTGATGTGTGATACCAGGGGTGGAGTCGAGAATGTAATACCTTGGTGGATGGATGATTCGAGGGGCCGAGTCTAGAATGTAATAGCTTAGTTGATGTGTGACACCAGGGGTGGAGTCGAGAATGTAATACCTTGGTGGATGGATGATACGAGGGGCGGGGTCGAGAATGTAATAACTAAGTCGAGAATGTTCTATAAAACTGTGATTCCCAAGTAGGAGACCAAGTTTCCTTTTCCTTTCTTTTATCACAATTATAATTGATGCATTTTCCGCCGCCAGAGCCGCTGTCTATTTTTGGATGTTTCGTGACCGGCGAGTTGGATTCACCCAAAGTCTAATACGAAATCAATACACATTATTGAATGACGTGAAAATAATTCACTATAATTAGTTATTGAATGCGGTGGAAATGGTTGGGTTTTTTTGTTGTTTTTTTTAAATAATTAGAAAATAACCTCTAACGCAGCGCTGTTGGTCTTCCGTGAACTAGTGTTACTGTGTTCTTGGTCAAGTGACGTGGAAGGCACCACACAGTGATCAACACACGGCTGAAGATACGGGGAAAGGTTGACGGTGGACAGCACATGGCTGTAGATATGGGGGTAATATTGATAGTGGACAGCACTCGGTTTAGATATGGTGTAATGTTCATAGTGGTCAACACATGGATGTAGATACGGGGTGATGTTGAAAGGGGACACCTCATTATAGCCCAATCGCACCCACCTCGATGTTCTTTTTGGTGACTCTTTGGCAATGAATATACAGTTAGAGAAACATGGCAACCCTTCATCTTTTTTAAACATTTTGTTCTATCATTGCGGCCCGGGGGGGGGGGAGGGGGGGGGGGTAATCGGTAGCGCGTGATTGGAAAGATTTATGTCCCATTTACTGTCAGCAGCTGACAAGCGGGTCGCTTTGTTCTAGGAAAACGTTGGTGCATCATCTAACCGATCCGTTAGAGTTCTTTTTGGTGACTCTTTGGCAATGAATATACAGTTAGAGAAACATGGCAACCCTTCATCTTTTTTAAACATTTTGTTCTATCATTGCGGCCCGGGGGGGGGGAGGGGGGGGAGGTAATCGGTAGCGCGGGATTGGAAAGATTTATGTCCCATTTACTGTCAGCAGCTGACAAGCGGGTCGCTTTGTTCTAGGAAAACGTTGGTGCATCATCTAACCGATCCGTTAGGCGCGTTCATGTGTTCTTGT
Organism: Lymnaea stagnalis; assembly: GCA_964033795.1. Taxonomy (NCBI): domain Eukaryota; kingdom Metazoa; phylum Mollusca; class Gastropoda; family Lymnaeidae; genus Lymnaea; species Lymnaea stagnalis. Next base: position 463,146 of record CAXITT010000363.1, read on the forward strand.
GTCTTTGTTGAAACTGTCTGGAATATGAAACTCTTCAACTCTTCTGTCCAGAGCAGCTGACCTCTTCTGTCCAGAGCAGCTGACCTCTTCTGTCCAGAGCAGCTGACCTCTTTTGTCCAGAGCAGCTGACCTCTTTTGTCCAGGAGATTTGAACGTTTCCGTACCGAAAATCGGAATTATTCTTTCTGGAACATCGAAACTCTTCTGTCCGGAACAATCGGTACTCATCTGTACTTTTCTGACTTTTCTGAATGGTACAATCTGAACTCATCTGTGCGGAACAATCTGAACTTTTCTGACTACTCTTCTATCCGGACCGATCTGAACTCATCTTTCCGAAACAATCTGAACTTTACTGACTGGAACAATCTGAACTCATCAGGAAGGAACAATCTGAACTCTTCTATCCGAAACAATCTGAACTTTTCTACCCGGAAAAAAATCTTAACTCATATTTCCAAAACAATCTGAACTTTTCTGACTGGGACAATCTGAACTCATCAGTACGGAACTATCTGAACTTTTTTGACTGGAACAATCTGAACTCATCTGTACGCAACAAAATGGATTTTTATAACTGGAGCCATCTGAACTCATCTTTCCGAAACAATTTGAACTTTTCTGACTGGAACGATCTGAACTCATCAGTACCGCACAATCTGAACTCTTCTGTCCGGCAGAATCTGACCTCTACTCGCTTACGGTAATTTCACGCCGCCGTAAAGTAGACACAGAGTAATGCTCCCCTCGTTGGACCTATTTAATCATCATGTTGCAGTCTTCTTATCTCTCCTTTCAACACCTGCCCTATGTCTCGTGCCGTTCATAACAAAGCAAAATCTACCGGGTACATGCCTCGGTCATCTGCTGGTCAGTTAACCCAATCAATCGCAGGCGTGAGATCGAAGGCAACTAATATAAATGACTTCCTAGATTCCATTCCTGTGCGTGACAGCTGCCCTACGCCGTTGGGTCAGGATGTGTATATTAAAACGTGCCACTGAAGTCACTGAGGCTCTCCATCCCCTGGCGGGTGCAGCCCTTGTGATGGTGGAGTCCTCGTGGACAGTTCCAAGGAACAATGCGCTCTTAACATGTATTATTGTGTTATACTCGTTTATAAATAGAACTTGAAGGTGTTTCTCTGTGCACAGCAGACGTTATTTGTGCACAGCAGCTGCTCTTTGTGCACTGCAGACGTTATTTGTGCACAGCATCTTTTCTTTGTGCACAGCAGACGTTATTTGTGCACATCAGCTGCTCTTGTGCATAGAAGACGTTCTTTGTGCACAGCAGCTGCTCTTTGTGCACAGCAGACGTTATTTGTGCACATCAGCTGCTCTTTGTGCATAGCAGACGTTCTTTGTGCACAGAAGCTGCTCTTTATGCATAGCAGACGTTATTTGTGCACAGCAGCTGCTCTTTGTGCACTGCAGACGTTATTTGTGCACAGCATCTTTTCTTTGTGCACAGCCGACGTTATTTGTGCACATCAGCTGCTCTTGTGCATAGAAGACGTTCTTTGTGCACAGCAGCTGCTCTTTGTGCACAGCAGACGTTATTTGTGCACATCAGCTGCTCTTTGTGCATAGCAGACGTTCTTTGTGCACAGAAGCTGCTCTTTATGCATAGCAGACGTTATTTGTGCACAGCAGCTGCTCTTTGTGCACTGCAGACGTTATTTGTGCACAGCATCTTTTCTTTGTGCACAGCCGACGTTATTTGTGCACATCAGCTGCTCTTGTGCATAGAAGACGTTCTTTGTGCACAGCAGCTGCTCTTTGTGCACAGCAGACGTTATTTGTGCACATCAGCTGCTCTTTGTGCATAGCAGACGTTCTTTGTGCACCGCATCTGTTCTTCAGATGAACTTGCGAAGACAATACATTTTAATTGAACGACTCATGGATTTGTTTCATAGAACTCTCCATGTCATATGTCGGTCCACGGGCGCCGTTGTGGGCATTACGGCAACCAACAACAACAACATGACGTGCATCCCGGCAACAACAGAATGTCCTTTCACTACCAACTTTTCTTGCTCTGTAAACGCCCGTTAGATTCGCTGATTGCATGGGATGAGCTGCCCATCACGTGATCGTGTCACCCATCTGTCCCTCGTCGCCCCCCCCGCACCCCGCGCGTCCCCTCCCCACGGGTCTCATTAGGATGGGCACGTGTAATCAAGGCACGTGCTGTCACTCACTTCATCATGGGCCCAGTTGTCTTGTAATTGTTTGTCAGGCAACCCTTATGTTGGGATTGACGGAAACAATGCCAGGTTTTTCCTTCCGTCTGGTTCCGTTGGCGCCCCTCTCCCCACAACATGTGGTCATTTGGTCAATGTGTTTATTGTTCCTGATTATTTCAGACATGTTCATCCACGAAAAGGAAATTTTAGGCCAGGGATTTTGGTTTTAATCATCGTTGGTGTTTTACTACTAAAACCTTCACGTGTTACAGGTAAATGGTGGTTTACTACTCAAACCTTCACGTGTTACAGGTAAATGGTGGTTTACTACTCAAACCTTCACGTGTTACAGGTAAATGGTGGTTTACTACTCAAACCTTCACGTGTTACAGGTAAATGGTGGTTTACTACTCAAACCTTCACGTGTTACAGGTAAATGGTGGTTTAAAACTTAAAAACGGGAACGTTTCTTTGTACAGATGAAGTTAAATGTGATTTGGTTAAACTCTTGGTGTGGACGCAGCTAAATTTCACCGGTGCTTTAATTCGATATCATGTGCGGACAGCTACATTTAATGAACTTCTAGACCAGTGGTTGGCAACCTATGGCCCAGCGACTGCACGATGCCCGCCACTTTTGGTCTATTCGACCCTAAGAGACATCACTGACTTAAGCGCCTGTGCAATGACATTAATAAGGGAGGACATTTTCTAAGAGGTTATAAAATACATTGCTATGTACTATTCAAATTGAACAAAACTGAAATGCGTGAGAACACGTGCCTGGTGGATGAACTTAGTTTGGTAGAATGTGCAATCCTGTTCAACGCGTTGGCTGTTCCGAGCCTATGGTGTACATGCCCAGGACTTGCTTGGGAAACATCCCTGGGTTCACCTTATGCCCTAGAGCATGTGTTTTCAACAGTGCACTTCATTCGCTTCCAGCTTTGATCGTTGTCCGGTCCGCAAATTTGTGATGGAAAGCTGTGGGAAATTTTTGTATAATTTTGTTTCAAGTGAGATGAGATTTTTGTGAAGGAAAGGAACCGCCGTGAAGTTTTACATTCAAAGACTGAATAGCTTTGAAGATTATCTTTTCCTGCATAGTAGATCAAACATGTGAATCTCTCAGATTGCTCGGCGAAACCAATTGCTTGTCATCATTACAACTGACTTGAAGGCATTTGGAGTAAACGTAATCTGTTCGAGTTCCATTTGATGTGGCGGTGTTTCACTCAATTTTCGTACTGTAAAATTCGAATAGAAAACAACATTCCCATCCCAGAGCCAGTTTGCACAAGGAATGCTTTCTGACTTGACATAGACGCGGCAGTTTCAGGGTTTGTTGGTTTTTTCCGACACGGACACCAGTTCAACAAAAATAAAGATTCTTTCAAACACGTTTCATTGTTTTTTGATGAGCTATCAACTTCACCCGCAATCCAATGAATTGTTGAAAGACCTTCACAATGTAGGCAAACTGATAAGACTATCACAATTGACTCACGTATGATCAAAATTGCTCTTTTAAAAACCTTTACAGTGAATTCATTTTAGTCCTTGGCACCACCTACTTTTTTAGAAAAAATTATTGAAAAGGGATTATGTGAAATCTGGTTATACGACAGAGCGATGGTCTGTTAGGCTATTGCAAGCTATTTGATGGCTTGGAGGTCTTTTAGGCTATTGCAAGCTATAATTTGATGGCTTGGAGGTCTGTTAGGCTATTGCAAGCTATTTGATGGCTTGAAGGTCTGTTAGGCTATTGCAAGCTATTTGATGGCTTGGAGGTAGGTTAGGCTATTGCAAGTTATTTGATGGCTTGGAGGTCTGTATGCTATTGCAAGCTATTTGATAATTTCGAGGCTTTAAGTCTCAACTAAATGTGTTTAACGGGTTGGTCAGAAAAAGCACCTATCTCTTACCCCAAATTTTATTTGGACAACGGAAAAATGCATACCTTGCGCTTTTTCGGAATATAAATGTGTGAGATATTGTTATTAAAGTATAATATAGTTATGCAAGTGTCGTAGCTAGGGCTATTTCGGCTTAAAGTATACTATAGTTCAGCCAGGTGCCCAATATTTCGGCCAAGGGCGAGCCAGGATTTAAGTCGCTCCCTTGCACGAAATAAAACAAAGTCTTGCATTTGTCCGAAAACGGAGCCCCACCATAAAAAAAAGAAGTACCGCCAGTGGCGGAACGCCCGCCTCCGCACTACCATTTCTACGCCACTGATATAACCTTTATTAAATTATGATAATATAGTCCAATTTTGACAGAATCCACCCGACTCTCAGGTTCGACGAGATCTCCTTACCTGCCCTTGAAACAAACAAAAATGTTCTCCGATCCCTGTCCTACACCAGGGTCGGACCTTCTAGCACTGAATAGATGTGCTCACTCTGTTCATTACCGTGAAACATTTGTTTGGAGTTGATTTCAAAGCGGTTTCAACTTACATTGGAAATTATTTAGCCTCCCCGGGTTTAACAAAACCAATTACCGTGACTGTTCGCGGTTGGTCGCGTCATTCCATTTGCCACCTTAGGACCAGTACCGGATCATGTGAATAGAAATGAAGTCCTTTGGGTTTCTGTTGGTGCGGCATTAAATGGATGCGAGGCCCGAACCCGTTGATAGCCTTTAATAATTTAGACGCCAAATAAAACTGTGCGTTTCGGCAGTGACAGCCTTGGCGACTGCGTTGGTTTGATGTGACAGAGAGGCCGAGACCGCAGAGGTGGACGTTACAATGTACGTGTTCTGTTGTAAAAAGGCGGGTCGGACCTTGTCCATCTCATCTGTCGCCGGCAGCGCCAGGCACAAATCCACTACCAGGAACAGCGTTGGAAAGGTTCGTGGGTTTTTTTGTTTGTGATTGTGTTCAACAAAATGTATTCATGTAATGAAGAGCTTTGTGGTATTCGTTTTGTAGTTGGAACTTTATTGTCTAAATACGGTGATTTAGGGGGTGTGTGTACGTATTCATTGTTTGTTTATAGTCTCATATTCCATTCCTGTGTGGTTTTCTGCTTATCCCATTCTTGGGTGGCTTTTTACGCATTCCATTCATTGGTGGCTTTTTACAAATTCCATTCCTGAGTGGTTTTCTACACATTTCATTCTTGGTTGGCTTTTCCCACATTCCATTCCTGGATGGTTTCTATACATTCCATTCCTGTGTGACTTTCTACATATTATAGGTCTTTTTACGACATTTTCCCAATATAGCCAAAATCTATCTTTGGATTATTCTCAATACCTGTATTTAACTTATTCCAAGTCTTAGGACTAATTCCAAACCTCTGTCTTAGGACTTAATCCAAACCTCTGTCTTAGGACTTAATCCAAACCTCTGTCTTAGGACTTAATCCAAACCTCTGTCTTAGGACTTAATCCAAACCTCTGTCTTAGCACTTAATCCAAACCTATGGCTTAGAACTTAATCCAAACCTCTGTCTTAGGACTTAATCCAATCCTCCTTCTTAGGACTTAATCCAAACCTCTGTCTTAGGACTTAATCCAAACCTCTGTCTTAGCACTTAATCCAAACTTCTGTCTTAGGTCGTATTCCCAAGCTCTTTGAGTAGCCCGTGATCTCCAATGCATACACCTTTTTGGCTCACACCTAACGCATACACGCGCACACATACTGTTACGTACCGTTATGGTGTTAAAGATTAAATCTGTTGTAACATTTTGGTCCGTAAAATAAACAATACGTAACAAAGGTCTGAGAAGCAGAATGCAAAGAAAACGATACCAAACCTGGTGATACTAACAATATTTTATTTGATTATGCAAATAAATTTCTACAAAAATACAAATTTGAGAACAGGAGCAATAAATAAAATAAAAACTGTACCAACTTACAGCAAGTTTAAAAGGTACCAATCTTTATCTGTCTCGCCCTGTCTATCTGCTTAGAAAGCGCGCAGCCAATAGATAAAATCAGAAGGTTCTAGTACATAAATTCTAGTTCTATAGATTGCGTCACCTAATGGCATTCTGTGAAATAAATAGCACTCACTCTATCATAAACAATCTTTTCCCAACCAGGGTGTGGAGGGGGGGGGTGGTATGTGATGCCACAGCACATTTACTGGATGGCGTCAATGTCAAGGCCACACTATAGCGGGTGACACGAGTTGTGGCTAAAAAATAGCTCTATGTTGAAACCGGAAAAAATAAGCCAAGCACTACGCTATACTAGGCTCATACTGTAACACATACACGTACATTGACACATACCCTCACACACTTTTCTCTCATACATAAACCACAAAAATATAAAGAGTCACTTTGCTGCCAGACGTTGAATGCGCCGTTATCTCAAGACTTGTAACAAATTATAAGAACCGCGCATGCGCATATCACTGGCACCACGGGAATGGGCGCCCCTTGTCTTGTGAGTAGGCAGACATTTCAGTTGTCGATGCCTTACTTGAAGCTGCATGATGCATGCGGCTGGGGTGCCGAATGGGGTGACCAGTGATGACCATGATATCATGACACAATCATTACCTTATTAGTTTTACACACATATGGCTTCTGCACAAACTATATATATATGTATATATTTGGATTTCCGGATTTCAATATGTTTGTCTTATGTTAGTCAATGTTTGGAAATGAATAGTTTCGGGGAATTTTTTTTCTTCCTCTTCTAGATGTTTGCTTTCTTTCGCATGTGTGTCTACATATTTTTTTTTCCAATTATTGGTTATGTTAAATAACTTAAAAATTTGATCAGTATGTTTCAGAGATAAAATCTATGTTTTACAATTATTTTTTTTTCAAAATGATGAATTTCTCTTCCTAACATACTTGAATATTTCAAAACTAGAAATTAAACCTGTTTCATATCTTAGAATTCTCTCCTTTTTTAAAAAAAGAAAAGTAACGTTAATTTAACGTATATCTATTTTGAACCAATGATTTCTCTGTTGTGACATAACGGCATGTTTCTTTTATTGTTTTCATCGGTTGACAAGTTGTTGTTGTTTTTTTTAACCAATCCGATTCCTCCATTTCCTTGTTGTTTCTGCTCTTCACCGAATTCATATTAAAGACAACGCCCCCCCTTTTCAGGAAGCGCCGCCACCGCTGCCAGTCGCATCCCCGCCCCCTGTCTTCACCATCCCCACCCCGCCCCAAACCCCACCCCTGCGGCCGGCACCAAGCTCCCCGAAATGGGGCGACCTAGAGTCCAAGGTAAGACCAACCTTTCACCTCTGACCCTCTGTCTTGCAGACGCCTCACTAAAAAAACTTGACATTCCTTGATTCACACCTCAGTCTAATAGAACTACGTCACAATATCCGGTTGGATTCCTAGTTATTTATTTTTCGTGTTTTTTTTTTTTTTTGTGTGGTGGGGAAGGGGGCGGGTGATTTCTTTTAAATGACGTTTAGGTGTCAGCCGGTGCGGTCAGTAATCAGCTACGCCACTGACACCATGCAAAAGTTCCACACCAAAGGAAAAGTTCTTCACTAAACACTTTAAAAAAAAAAAAAAAATTAAAAGGGCAATTTTTAAAGACCAGAGCAGAGACGTGTTTTAGATTCGGTATTGAGGGGGAAGGGGGTTTGCAGGTTTAACTCTTTAAATTATAATATTCTTGTTCGAGTATTTGCCATTAAATTATTTTATTCAAGAACACAAAGTACAAATAATTTCGCAAGAAAAAAAAGATTAAACAATTAATGATCTTTTAATTGCGGCCCGTTAGAGACAGTATGGTGCTTCTAGACCAGTGGTCGGCAGACTCATGAGTCTAAAGAGCCAAAAATCAGAAGCAAGGCGATTTAAAAAAAAAAAAAAAAAACTTAAAGCCAAATTTCTTTTCAAGAACCTGCCAAGAACCATGTTTTGCGGAGTCAAAACCGATTTGTGGCCGACTGGCCGGGCGGCTTTAAGGTCGCTAAAGAGCCGCGATCACTGCTCTAGACCAATGTGGCCACACTTTAAAGATAGAGCCGTAAATTGAGTGGTGTGGACACACAGGCCCACATGCACTGCCAAAACTGTTGTTAAGATGATTACATTACATAAGAAAGAAGATTTTGATCTTTTTTTTTTTTTGTAATTCTTAAGTTACAACGTTCACAACTTAAAAGAAAAAAAACATATTGTAATGTTGGAATGTTAGTGATGCGCATGTCACTTTTCACATTGCGAGCCACGAATTTTATTGTTAACACATGTCACATTTCACATTGCGAGCCACGAAGTTTATTGTTAACACATGTCACATTTCACATTGCGAGCCACGAAGTTCATTGTTAACACATGTCACATTTCACATTGCGAGCCACGAAGTTTATTGTTAACACATGTCCGATTTCAAGATTGGTATTGCTAATTTTTTACAATTAAAAATCTAACAATCTTCATTGCCTTTTATGTAACGTATATTTACATATTTCTATACCACGTTAATTATTTTTTTTAAAATTAATTAGTATACTAGATATGTTTAAAATTAATATTTTTTTTACCACTCTCCTTCTTAACTTTAACTGCGAGCTATATCCCGTTAACCTGGTGTCTTGTGTGTGTGTCTGTGTGTGTTACCGGTGATGTGAATGTGTGTCTGTAAAATATTTCAATGCATGAATCTGAGTAACCTCCCATTCCAGTTGTGTAACTCGCATGACGTCATGACCATTGTAACAACAAGTAACAAAAACTGTGCCCTAATCGGGCCTTGTTGGCAGCGATTCTTACATTCCTAGCAGCAGATATAACGTCTAATACCTGCCACTCAGTTCGGACCCCAGCTCCATCTCATTAGCTACCCACCCTCCAGTAGTGTTACACCTTGCTTCACCCAGTATCACCCACTGACGTTGTTGTATAATGAATGGGGTGGGGGGTATTTTCTAGTTACAATTGAAATACACGCAGCCACCCCATCTCCCAAATTATCTATTTTCGCTTTTAAATTGATAGAAAGTTCATGATTTTCTAAGACTTTGATTTCGTTGAAAACATTCAGTTTTGTGGTATAATTTCCTCCTTGGTGAAACAATACGAACACATGAACTAATAGGGTGTAAACTAGGTCATCATGATACAATTTAACCATGTCAAAACACCAGGGCAGCTGATTTGTGTGATTTTATTGGAAAAGTACATGAGAAGAACACAATGTTTATAGTGCAAATCAAATATCCGTCAAAGTAACTTGTTTGCACCCATGTTTTCATCCGTTGACCACCGCTAACACTTCTGGTTTATCGTACCACTAGCGCCACGCCCGGTCAGGGATCCAGCATCGAACCACCAGCAGCTCTTCCCCAGAGCATTTGACCTCAAGTGACCTTAAGACCCCACCCAGCTCCCCGCGTAGATTGTCCCCGGCGCAGTCGGCATTGGCCTCGCCAGAACTGACCAGGATATCTACAAGTCATGAACGCACCATTCACATACAGAAGGGCAGCCAACATTTAGGTAAGACATGCACCATTCACATACAGAAGGGTAGCCAACATTGGGGTAGAAATGAACCATTCACATACTGAAGGGCAGCCAACATTTAGGTAAAATGTATGAAAGACATGCACCATTCACATACAGAAGGGCAGCCAACATTGAGGTAGAAATGAACCATTCACATACAGAATGGCAGCCAACATTTAGGTAAGACATGCACCATTCACATACAGAAGGGCAGCCAACATTTAGGTAAGACATGCACTATTCACATACAGAATGGCAGCCAACATTGAGGTAGAAATGAACCATTCACATACAGAATGGCAGCCAACATTGAGGTAGAAATGAACCATTCACATACAGAAGGGCAGCCAACATTTAGGTAAAATTTATGTAAGACATGAACCATTCATTAAAATTCATTTGAAGACAAAAAATATGACAGCTTGCTTATGTAGTGACAACTCCGCTTTTCTAGGCCTGACGGTGGATGCGGTGGATAAAGCCATCAATGGATGTGTGGTGAAATCCATTGCCAAGCCTAGTTCTGTTGATTTAGACGGGCGCATCCAACCTGGGGACTACATTGTGTCCATCAACAACGAAAGTCTAAGACGCATCACCAATGCCCAGGCCAGGGCTATACTCAGGAGGTCCTCACTTCTGGGCACTGACGTCAGGTGAGTTGCTTTATTTGGTGTTTTCTTACTTGGCATGACCTCAAAGTCAATGCCAGATGAGTTGTTATTCTGATTGGGATAGTGAATATGTCCATCATTGGTCAAGGTCTTACCCTACTTCTTTTGTCCTAATCAGTCCATATCCAACCGGTCACCTTGTTCCAACCATTCTCCTTGATTCCAAATGTTAGCCATAACTCCAACAATTCGCCTTGATTCCAACTGTTATCCTTGATTCCAACCATTATCCTTGATTCCAACCTGGGAAATAAGCAAAACAAAGTATGGGAAACCTGAAAAAGGGAACTCAACAAAACAACGACGTGTCGGCAGGAAGTCTTCGTCTGCGAACAGACAAAAGAAAAGAAAACAGAATTAAATTAAAAAATAGCACTTAGCTAAAAAGTAGTATCCGAGAGGGAAGCAAAAGCATTGTGGCAGAAAATAAGTAGGTGAAAGATTACATACTGGCAAAAAGGAAAAAAAAAGAGGAGGAGTAAGTCCACTATGATTGGCCGTGACTTGCAGGGGCTGGGCAAAGCTCAACATGTGAATGCAAGCATGAGGTTCATGCCATTTGGTGTCAAGGTTCCATAAGTCTGGCTTATCCTCTTTCAGGTTTTCCCATTCTTTTCTCTTTTTGCTAACCTAATTGCAGTCTCTCCGCCAATTATCATTCCAAACCTTCATCTTGATTCCACCCATTAACCTTGATTCCAACCATTTACCTTGATTCTAACCATTTACCTTGATTCCACCCATTTACCTTGATTCCACCCATTTACTTGATTCCAACCATTCGCCTTAAGTCCACCCCTTCATCTTGATTCCAACCCTTTTCCTTGATTCCACCCTTCATCTTGATTCCAAACTTTCGCATTTTTTGTTCAACCATTCTCTTTGATTACAACCCTTTGCCGTGACTTGATTCCAAGTCTTCTCATTGATTTCACCCCATTTTCTTGATTCCAACCCCTCTCCTTGATTCCACCACTTCACTTTGACTCCAACCATTCACTTTGACTCCAACCATTCACTTTGATTCCAACCATTCACTTTGACTCCAACCATTCACTTTGACTCCAACCATTCACTTTGACTCCTACCATTCACTTTGATTCCAACCATTCACTTTGACTCCAACCATTCACTTTGACTCCAACCATTCACTTTGATTCCAACCATTCACTTTGACTCCAGCCATTCACTTTGACTCCAGCCATTCACTTTGACTCCAGCCATTCACTTTGATTCCAACCATTCACTTTGACCCCAACCATTCACTTTGACCCCAGCCATTCACTTTGACTCCAGCCATTCACTTTGACTCCAACCATTCACTTTGATTCCATCCCTTCATATATATTACAACCGTTCGCCTTTATCCAAGCCAATTACAAAAGGGGCATCAATGTTTGTTCTGGGTGTCAGCAGCAAAGACATGATCTAAGAGCAGACCTGGAACCTCTTGCCCTCAGACGAGTAGCGGCAAAAGGCAATGTTTGTGGGCGAATGAAACCTGTTATTCCTTAGACTTCTCCAAACAGAAAATCCAGGGGTTCTCATCATTTAGAGCTCATGTGATGCTTATTCTGGTGGCACTTTTGAATAGGATATTAATTTTTTTAAATTACATTTGAAAACCCAGGAGGAAATAAAGACCGAAGAAGAAAAAATAGTATGCATCGGTACAAATGTTGCAATCAGTCCTCCCTGTATTTCTCATCCAAAGTGCTGCAGTCAGTCCTCCCAGTATTTCTCACCCAAAGTGCTGCCATCAGTCCTCCCTGTATTTCTCATCCAAAGTGCTGCAGTCAGTCCTCCCTGTATTTCTCATCCAAAGTGCTGCAATCAGTCCTCCCTGTATTTCTCATCCAACGTGCTGCAGTCAGTCCTCCCAGTATTTCTCATCCAAAGTGCTGCCATCAGTCCTCCCTATATTTCTCATACAAACTGATACATTGGTTCAGGGAAATAGCGGAAAGCAAACAATTGAAAATAAAAAGCGATGGGTGACATTAAGACTGGTATTCAAGCAACATAAAAGTCTAATTGGTTCCCCATACCAGTCGTCGGCAAATTCATTAGTCAAAAGAGCCAAAAAATCATCAGCAGTACGATTAAAATTCTTTTGAGAGCCAAATTTATTTCCAAGAACCTGTCAAGAACCATGTTTTTCGGAGTCAAAACCGATGGCTCGCCGAGCTGCACTCAGGTCGCTAAAGAGCCGCATGCGGCGCGCGAGCCGCGCTTTTCCAACCACTGCCCTGTACAATAACAGTCCAAATGATGCCCCATACAATAACAGTCCAAATGATGCCCCATACAATAACAGTCCAAATGATGCCCCATACAGTATCAGTCTAAATGATGCCCCATACAATAACAGTCTAAAAGATGCCCCATACAATAACAGTCTAAAAGATGCCCCAAAAAGTAACAGTCTAAAGGATTTGATGTCCCAAACAATAACAATATAAATGATGCCCCAAACAATAAAAGTCCAAATTATGCCCAATACAATAATGGTCTAAATTATACCCCATACAATAACAGTCTAAATGATGCCCCATACAATAACACATTCAAAAATTGTATGTGTATGTCCCCCAGCCGTCTCCTTCTCTCTTTCTTAATTTTCCCAACTCATTTCTGGCAAGGCCGTCATCGCATTAAGCTGGACTAGCTGGCGGCAGACATATCACACGGCATTGATTTTTGGGCTGCACCCAACACGTCATTTTATAATTACTGATGGTTTTTCTTTTGTTGTGTCTGGGATGTGTGATGTCAAAGGTGCGGTGGGATGGATGTCAGAAGTGCGGTGGGATGTCTGATGTCAGAAGTGCGGTGGGATGTCTGGTGTCAGAAGTGCGGTGGGATGTCTGGTGTCAGAAGTACGGTGGGATGTGTGATGTCAGAAGTACAGTGTGATGTGTGATGTCAGAAGTACAGTGCAATGTGTGATGTCAGAAGTGCGGTGGGATGTCTGATGTCAGAAGTGCGGTGGGATGTCTGGTGTCAGAAGTACAGTGGGATGTCTGATGTCAGAAGTACCGTGGGATGTGTGATGTCAGAAGTGCGGTGGGATGTTGGGCTGTCACAAGTACAAGTTCGTAATGGTAAACCTGCTACAGAGTTTGGGGCCGAGCTGTCGATAGAGTAGTGAACACCGTGCTGTTCACAGAGTGCTGTTCACAGAGTACTGACCGTGCTGTTGACAGGATAATAGCCGTGCTGTCGACCGCTACAAATTAATTTACCCCAGTTGTACACAACCGGCCAATCGCTGCAACCAATGGCGCTGTGGTGGCCAGAAGTAATGGACTGTGTGGACGTCTGCCCCTCGCAGCGACCACGCATCTAAAGGCCAACTTGGCAAGCTCAACTTAAGATAGAGAACCAACCTAGTGTCCCGTCAACTAGGGACGGATTTATCGACCATCGGGACACTTACAGATATAGAGAGATATTTGTTTATGTGACGGTTTTTTTACTCCATGGTTTTCTAGCTTCTCCGAAAAGTATAATAGTATAATTTTTGAACATTAATTGATGAGTTTGTGGAGGATAACGGTTTAATTGTTGGACATTAATTGATGAGTTTGTGCATGCTAATGGTTTAATTGTTGGACATTAATTGATGAGTTTGTGCATGCTAATGGTTTAATTGTTGGACATTAATTGATGAGTTTGTGGAGGATAACGGTTTAATTTTTGGACATTAATTGATGAGTTTGTGCATGCTAACGGTTTAATTGTTGGACATTAATTGATGAGTTTGTGCCTGCTAACGGTTTAATTGTTGGCCATTAATTGATGAGTTTGTGGATGCTAACGGTTTAATTATTGGACATTAATTGATGAGTTTGTGCATGCTTACGGTTTAATTGTTGATCATTAATTGATGAGTTTCTGAACGCTAACGGTTTAATTGTTGATCATTAATTGATGAGTTTGTGCATGCTAATGGTTTAATTGTTGGACATTAATTGATGAGTTTGTGCATGCTAATGGTTTAATTGTTGAACATTAATTGATGAGTTTGTAGAGACTAATGGTTTAACATTATCACCTTATATTTAGTACGTATATAAATATGATGTGTTTAAGTGTATTCCTCTAAATTACTTTGTGCAGTCCTCTTGAGCGGTTCCCAAACATTTTTTTTCTCTCGGTCCGGTTATTTGTTTATACTTCTCCTTCGTGACCAACTTTAAAACATGTATTTCTTAGTCTAACCCTTGATGCCATACAACACATTTAAATGTTCATGCAATTTTTAAACTTTTTAATAAAATAATGTATTTAGGCTTATAAAAATGTAATGCTGAAAAAAGATCAAATAGAAACCTGGTAAAAAATTTAATCATAAGAATTGTGACCTTATTGGTAAGAAGAATTCACGTTAGATATGTGAATCCTAAATACAGAATCAGCTCTAAGTTAACATCCGGCCCTAATTTCCCCCTTACTTATCTGCAATGACTTTCTTTAAACGTGCCGGTACTGCAACTTAGAGTGGAGTTGGTGTTACAGAAGAAATCCAGTGCGCCGAAGGTTCCCGAGCAAAATTGTTGGGAGAAGGTCTCAGCGTGATCCTCGAAAAAAAATATTTTTTTAATGGAATTCAAAATGCGGGTAGGCAATTTGCCGCATACCTTAATTTAGGGGTAAGGGGTAGGGACATTTTGCTTGAGAAAATTGTCATGGAGGAGTATCGACATCGAAATGGGGTAATTGTGGAGGAAGTTTAATGTGCTGGGTATTACCTCTAATAGGAGATACTGCTAAACACATTAGTGTCCTGTAACTAGATGGTGACAATTAAACACGTAAAAGACAAACATCATGTGGTTGTATACGTTGACACCAAAGTCAGGCACTAGAGGACAATGATTGAAAACTTACACAGTTTAAAGCTACAGGTACAATAGATTCTCATATGAAGCTACAAGCACAATAGATTCTCAAATGAAGCTACGAGTACAATGGATTCTCATATGAAGCTATCAAGTAAAATGGATTCTCATATGAGGCTAAAAAGATTCTGATATGATGCTACAATTACAATAGATTCTGATATGAAGCTACAAGTACAATAGATTCTGATATGCTTCATGTATAATAGAAATAGTAGGCAGATTTATTATCTGAAGTCTCCGAGAGCTGCTTAGTAATTATGATCTTCGCATTTGTTCGCGGCTGGCTGGGTGGCGGACTGGCAAAATCCTCGGATGGCTAATTGACCCACTTCCCGTCAACCTATCTGGCTGAAACTTGGCACATACACTCGGTGCCGATGACAACACATTCTGTCAAATGCTCAGACCCCACCCCCCAAAAAAATCAGTTTATCCTGTCTTTGAAGGGCAAGATAGAAATGAAATTCCCGATGACTGCGCTAAATGAGATTCTTATTTTTTTTTAATATTGCAAGTGCGTTTGGTGCGCATTATTTTATTTTGTTTTTCTAAAATTGTTGGGGAAATAAATCTGCTGTGTAATGGCATTGTGAGCAGGAATTGAATATTAATCTAGTTCAGGGGCGCGAAAAGAACGTGCGGTTGCGAGCCTTAATCAGGGGAAATCACTAATTGAGATTCAGATAAAGTGCGTTACTTGCATGCATGTTTTAGCCCCACCCCAACCCCTATGGCTCGAGATTACATTTTATAATAGGATGTCTACGCAAAACGTTGTTTTTAGGGGGTGTTCAATTTTTTTTCTGTGTTTCGAGAACAAAGTTGCGATTGTGTTTCCGAATGTCGATGTTTTGGGAATCACGGTGTTAGAGTGGAGCTTTTATGAGTTGTATGAGCAGGAGGGATATCTTTGTGGCTAAACTGATTGGTTGACATAAACATCCGGTGTGTAGGTATGGTGTGTTATCACGTGAGGATAGTGAGTTGCTGTAGTGTGTTGAGTGTTCTGGTTATTTTGTGCGTTGACAGTCCCAGGATGGTTAGTGCTGGTTGTGCCCCTTTTGATAGCTCGTGTTAGTTGCTCAGAGTTGCTGGTATCGTGTGGAGTTCTTCAGTGTTCCAGTGTTGATCAGCCATTAAAGAACACTGTAATGTTGTTCATTTGTAGAATAAAGAAGGTGATGATTATACAATGGTATGCACAGTAGTGGGCGCTCTATCTATGGGAGAGTGATGTCGATACATTGATGTAGACCCTCCGTTCTATCTATGGGAGAGTGATGTCGATACATTGTTGTAGACCCTCCGTTCTATCTATGGGAGAGTGATGTTAATACAGTGTTGTTTAGATACTTCGTTCTACTTGTGGAAGAGTGATGTTGATACAGTGTTGTTAGACCCTTCCTTCTATCTGTGGAAGAGTGATGTTGATACAGTGTTGTAGACCCTTCGTTTTATCTATGGAAGAGTAATGTTGGTACAGTGTTGTATGATGTTGCTACTGTGTTTTTTTATGTTTGTACAGTGTTGTAGACCCGTGTCGTCTGCACCCAGCCAAGAGACCCGTATTGCCGAAGAAAGTTACCATAAGAACTAACGATACTTTATAATAAAAAGCTTAAAGGGGATTAAAAAATGGGTCCAGTCCGATGAGGTGCTTCCGGTAATTAAATGTTGACGTGAAACATATTTTAGTTTGTTTTTATTCATATGAAAACTCCGCGTATGGTACTGTCTTAAAACCCTGCTTACGGATACTGTCTTAAAACCCTGCTTACGGATACTGTCTTAAAACCCTGCTTACGGATACTGTCTTAAAACCCTGCCCTACGGATACTGTCTTAAAACCCTGCTTACGGATACTGTCTTAAAACCCTGCTTACGGATCATGTCTTAAAACCCTGCTTACGGATATTGTCTTAAAACCCTGCTTACGGATACTGTCTTAAAACCCTGCTTACGGATACTGTCTTAAAACCCTTCTTACGGATACTGTCTTAAAACCCTGCTTACGGATACTGTCTTAAAACCCTGCTTACGGATACTGTCTTAAAACCCTGCTTATGGATACTGTCTTAAAACTCTGCGTATGGTACAGTCTTAAAACCCTGCTTACGGATACTGTCTTAAAACCCTGCTTACGGATACTGTCTTAAAACCCTGCTACGGATACTGTCTTAAAACCCTGCTACGGATACTGTCTTAAAACCCTGCTTACGGATACTTTCTTAAAACTCTGCGTATGGTACTGTCTTAAAACCCTGCTTACGGATACTGTCTTAAAACCCTGCTACGGATACTGTCTTAAAACTCCGCGTATGGTACATTATTAAAACTCTGCGTACGGTACAGTCTCCAAATAGTGGAATATTCTATTGGTCTTTATATTCAATGAGAATGTAATGGAAACCAATGTTTACGGTGGATCTATTTCGGGGAGCAGTGCTCCGTGCTCCACTCTCACAGACTTGAATCCCGCACGCGCCCACACATTCAACAATCTACCAGTGGACCCATTGCCTCACATCTTCCCTTAAAATATTGCTGTTGCCTGGCCGAGTGAGTGCCTGCGCGCGTGTGCACGTGGGTGTGTGTGTGAGTGTGTCTTTTATTGATCCGAGAGGGAGAATTATTTCGGTTGCCAGCTAGGCCGGGAGGATGTCTCATATTGGTTCATTATTAAGGCCCTGGCTGGCTTTCATATTGGCTCATTAATACGCCCTGGCTGGCTTTCAGATTGGCTCAATAATACGGACCTGGCTGGCTTTCATATAATGGCTCAATAATACGGCCCTGGTGGCTTTCATATTGGCTCAATAATACGGCCCTGGCTGGCTTTCATATGGGCTCAATAAAACGGCCCTGGCTGGCTTTCATATGGCTCATTAATACGGCCCTGGCTGGCTTTCATATTGGTTCAATAATACGGCCCTGGCTGGCTTTCATATTGGCTCATTAATACGGCCCTGGCTGATTTTAATATTGGCTCATAACTACGGCCCTGGCTGGGTTTCTTATACGCTTATAAAATACTTTCCTGGCTGGCTTTCATATTGGCTCATTAATACGGCCCTGGCTGGCTTTCATATGGCTCAATAATACGGTCATGGCTGGCTTTCATATTGGCTCATTAATACGGCCCTGGCTGGCTTTCATATTGTCTCATTAATACGGCCCTGGCTGGGTTTCTTATTCGCTCATTAATACGGCCCTGGCTGGCTTTCATGTGACTCATTAATACGGTCCTGGATGGCTTTCTTAGCATTTTAATTTTCTTCCTATGACTTGTTGATCCCCAAACTGGGGGCTGGTTTATTGTAGTGGCTAGATCACGTGGTCTAGGGCTAAGCTCCAGTGGGTTGCACCGGCATTAGGTTAGTGTGTGGGACGGTATTTGGGTAAGTGTGTGGGGCGGAATTTATTTAGTGTGTGGGACTGGAACGGCATTAGGTTAGTGTGTGGGACAGCATTGTGTTAGTATGTTGGATGGCATTTTGGTTAGTGTGTGGGACGGCATTTGGTTAGTGTGTGGGGCGGCATTTGGTTAGTGTGTGGGACGGCATTTGGTTAGTGTGTGGTGTGGCATTTGGTTAGTGTGTGGGACGGCATTTGGTTAGTGTGTGGGGTGGCATTTGGTTAGTGTGTGGTACGGCATTTGGTTAGTGTGTGGTACGGCATTTGGTTAGTGTGGGGGACGGCATTTGGTTAGTGTGTGGGACGGCATTTGGTTAGTGTGGGGGGCGGCATTTGGTTAGTGTGTGGTGCGGCAGTTGGTTAGTGTGGGGGAAGTGTGTGGGGTGGCATTTGGTTGGTGTGTGGTACGGCATTTGGTTAGTGTGTGGTACGGCATTTGGTTAGTGTGGGGGACGGCATTTGGTTAGTGTGTGGGACGGCATTTGGTTAGTGTGGGGGACGGCATTTGGTTAGTGTGTGGTACGGCATTTGGTTAGTGTGGGGGACGGCATTTGGTTAGTGTGTGGAGCGTCATGATTTTAGTTAAGTTGGACGGCATTTTGGTTAGTGTGTGGGGAGGCATTATTTTAGTCAGTTGGACGGAATTTTGGTTAGTGTGTGGGACGGCATTTGTTTAGTGTGTGGGATGGCATTTGGTTAGTGTGCGGGGAGGCATTATTTTAGTCAGTTGGATTGCATTTTGGTTAGTGTGTGGGACGGCATTTGTTTAGTGTGTGGGGCATCCTTATTTTAGTCAGTTGGACGGCATTTTGGTTTGTGTGTGGGACGGCATTTGTTTAGTGTGTGGGGCGTCATTATTTTAGTCAGTTGGACGCCATTTTGGTTAGTGTGTGGGACGGCATTTTGGTTAGTGTGTGGGACGGCATTTTTTTAGTGTGTGGGGCGGCATTTGGTTAGTGTGGGGGACGGCATTTGTTTAGTGTATGGGGAGGCATTATTTTAGTCAGTTGGACGGCATTTGGTTGTCGGCATTTGGTTAGTGTGTGGGACGGCATTTGTTTAGTGTGTGGTACGACATTTGGTTAGTGTGTGGGACGCTTTAGGATCGCTTTAGCATTTTGTAAAAGACGTATGCAGCCCTTTCATGTAACATATCCACTATTTCTAGGTTTAAAGCCGTAAGAGTGGTAACATCACCCACTAATAAGAGTAGGACGTTTACAGTTTTGTCTTTTTCCTGTTTACGTCACGACACAGTTGTTTTTCTATTTAGATTTTGCTATAAATAGACGAGCTTCATTTCCGCCTACTGTAAATGTTAACTTCCGGTAATGTAGATAATGTTGAACTGACATTGCAGCTCTGCATGCCAAACAATTTGTGAAGGCTGTTTCCAAACGATCAGTTCCTGGACGTCTAGCAATCACTCATGCCTGCTATTAAATCGTGTTAGTGTTCGCCCGGGGGTTGAGGGGGTGAATTCAGTTGTTTATTTTAATTAATTTTGAAAGTGGAACTAGTATTTTATATGAAGCATCCTCTCTCAATTAAAACAAATATTATTTGGATTATCTTGCCAGTTTCGCGATATAGCTTTTCTAGTCCTCATAAGTCGTCGTGAAAGTTAATTAAATTAGATTAAAATAAATTAGAAACAGGACAACGATAGTGTCGAATGGAATTTTTTAAAATTGGAAAATAATGAGGAATTTAGTACATTAACTCTTTCAGACTCTTTCTTTGGGTGACGTGTACCTCTTTCAGCCATCCCTTCTTTTGGTGACGTGTACCTCTTTCAGACATTCCTTCTTTTGGTGACGTGTACCTCTTTCAGACATCCCTTCTTTTGGTGACGTGTACCTCTTTCAGCCATCCCTTCTTTTGGTGACGTGTACCTCTTTCAGACATTCCTTCTTTTGGTGACGTGTACCTCTTTCAGCCATCCCTTCTTTGGGTGACGTGTACCTCTTTCAGCCATCCCTTCTTTTGGTGACGTGTACCTCTTTCAGCCATCCCTTCTTTTGGTGACGTGTACCTCTTTCAGCCATCCCTTCTTTTGGTGACGTGTACCTCTTTCAGCCATCCCTTCTTTTGGTGACGTGTACCTCTTTCAGCCATCCCTTCTTTTGGTGACGTGTACCTCTTTCAGCCATCCCTTCTTTTGGTGACGTGTACCTCTTTCAGCCATCCCTTCTTTTGGTGACGTGTACCTCTTTCAGCCATCCCTTCTTTTGGTGACGTGTACCTCTTTCAGCCATCCCTTCTTTTGGTGACGTGTACCTCTTTCAGCCATCCCTTCTTTTGGTGACGTGTACCTCTTTCAGCCATCCCTTCTTTTGGTGACGTGTACCTCTTTCAGCCATCCCTTCTTTTGGTGACGTGTACCTCTTTCAGCCATCCCTTCTTTTGGTGACGTGTACCTCTTTCAGCCATCCCTTCTTTTGGTGACGTGTACCTCTTTCAGCCATCCCTTCTTTTGGTGACGTGTACCTCTTTCAGCCATCCCTTCTTTTGGTGACGTGTACCTCTTTCAGCCATCCCTTCTTTTGGTGACGTGTACCTCTTTCAGCCATCCCTTCTTTTGGTGACGTGTACCTCTTTCAGCCATCCCTTCTTTTGGTGACGTGTACCTCTTTCAGCCATCCCTTCTTTTGGTGACGTGTACCTCTTTCAGCCATCCCTTCTTTTGGTGACGTGTACCTCTTTCAGCCATCCCTTCTTTTGGTGACGTGTACCTCTTTCAGCCATCCCTTCTTTTGGTGACGTGTACCTCTTTCAGCCA
Organism: Lymnaea stagnalis; assembly: GCA_964033795.1. Lineage (NCBI taxonomy): Eukaryota > Metazoa > Mollusca > Gastropoda > Lymnaeidae > Lymnaea > Lymnaea stagnalis. The sequence continues at coordinate 484,581 of CAXITT010000363.1, forward strand.
TCCCTTCTTTTGGTGACGTGTACCTCTTTCAGCCATCCCTTCTTTGGGTGACGTGTACCTCTTTCAGCCATCCCTTCTTTTGGTGACGTGTACCTCTTTCAGCCATCCCTTCTTTTGGTGACGTGTACCTCTTTCAGACATCCCTTCTTTTTTGGTGACCGCCTGGTCCAAGTTTGAGATATTGACTTTTGGTGGGGAAGGAAATGGAGCGCCATCTTGATCTGTCGCCCCGGCACCCCCTGTCCATCGATGGGAATAGACCCCCGTGCGCGTAATAACATAGTTAGAAGCGGCTTTAACTCATTCAAAATAAGGAGGGGGGGGGGGCACACCGGCTAACCCAATCTCTTCGCTGGAAGGAGGTATGCGAAAGATCAGCCCCCTGCTATCGAGGGCCTGGGTTGCTCAGGAATACAGAGTGTCTGTGAATATCAGAGTAGCATCGACCCAATGATTAGCCACAAGCAAATCAACCTACGACCTTTCTCATTGCAGGTTGTTTTTTTATTTATCAGTTATTGCGATACACCCCCCCCAAAAAAAAACAACAAAAAAACAACCAGAGCAGCTGCTTCAACATTGCCAAGTCATAATTTGTATGCAATGAAACGGGGGGGGCGGGTAAGGTAGGTTTTTAAAACTAAGGGGGGTGGGGGGGGATTTAATTCAGTGGACCTCTTTGGCTTTGCTCAAATCGGTATAACTCAATATCATAATATCTGCCTGTTGTTCAATACCAAGGATGTTGCAAAGGGTCTATTCAGCTTATTTTATCAACACGGAATGTGTTCTATAGCTAGACAAATGTGTAGCCATTAGGCGGACTGTGTGTGTTCTTTAGCTAGACAAATGTGTAGCAAATAAACCGACTGCGTTCTATAGCAAGACCAATGTGTAGCCATTAGACGGACTGGGTTCTATAGCTAGACAAATGTGTAGCCATTAGACGGACTGGGTTCTATAGCTAGACAAATCAGTAGCCATTAGACCGACTGGGTTCTATAGCTAGACAAATGTGTAGGCATTAGACAGACTGCGTTCTATAACGAGACAAATGTGTAGCCATTAGACCGACTGCGTTCTATAACGAGACAAATGTGTAGCCATTAGACCGACTGGGTTCTATAGCTAGACAAATGTGTAGCCATTAGACCGACTGCGTTCTATAACGAGACAAATGTATAGCTATTAGACCGACTTGGTTCTATAGCTAGACAAATGTGTAGCCATTAGACCAAAAGGGTTCTATAGCTAGACACATGTGTAGCCATTAGACCGACTGCGATCTATAGCTAGACAAATGTGTAGCCATTAGACCGACTGGGTTCTAAAGCTAGACAAATGTGTAGCCATTAGACCGTCTGGGTTCTATAGCTAGACAAATGTGTAGCCATTAGACGGACTGGGGTCTAAGCTAGATAAATGTGTAGCCATTAGACTTAGACACGCGAGTAAGTTCTATTTATTGTAGATAGACGAGTCAGTAGCAGCAAGCCTATAGCGTCTCTTAGAAAATCAGATATTGGATATTATCGGAGAAGTTGTGATAGTATTAGGGATACTACCAAATCAATTAGTTACAACACTATATATATTAAAAAATACAAGTTGTTTGGTACAACACAATGTCAGAACCGGTACTCTACAAGTTAGGTACAACACAGCACCGGTACTGGCACAATGTCAGTACAACAAAAGATAAATACTATACATAGTTAAAAGTACATAAATGTCATTGTCGCATGATATGAGCCCAATGTGTTTTGTTTTTTTTAATTATGCAGCTCTTTGGAAATGCATGGTAAATTCAATAAGTGAAAGTGGCTTATTGAAATAACACATGAGATCAATCAAAAGCATAGAGATGTGGCAGAGGGGCATGGCGGTTGGGGGGGGGGGTG
>CAXITT010000363.1:492170-503027 GCA_964033795.1 Lymnaea stagnalis
TCCACCACCCAAACGCCCTTCATAAGAGTCCCAGTTAGTGGTCCACCACCCAAACGCCCTTCATAAGAGTCCCAGTTAGTGGTCCACCACCCAAACGCCCTTCATAAGAGTCCCAGTTAGTGGTCCACCACCCAAACGCCCTTCATAAGAGTCCCAGTTAGTGGTCCACCACCCAAGGCTTGAAACCGCAATTTTTTAACGGCCCCGAACTAAAAAAAAGAAAAAAAGCGTGGAGATAACCGATGATCGAGATGTACAGGACGTGCACGTGTTGTTGTTTTTTTTGGAGTTTGTTTTTTCCCTCGCGATTTGTTTGATGAAGCTATCGGCGTGTTATAAAATGTACATACATGTTTGCAAACAACACAAGGCGTAGGTGGGGGGCCACTTTTCCAGAATATCCCGGAATTCCGGATTCGTCAGGCTAAATATTTTTCAGCTCTGGATTCGCGAGTTTTTATTTTCTCTCACTCCGGATTCGCCAGTTCAGTTGATTCAAATACGGATTCTGTTGTTTTTTTTTTTTAAAAATCAGCCTGTAAGAACGCGTGAAAGCCTTTGAAGTATTAAGTGACAAGCGGGTCTGCTATAAATAGAACTGCGACCTCGCCTCTCTCTTCTTTTTTTTTTTTGCAGGCCTCTCGCTCTTCGCTTCTTGCTGTGTCAGGTTAATTCCGCGGACGACGATATTGTCATCTCATTTCAATTACTACAGTTTGATGTAGGCACGTTTCTGTTGTATATAATTTTAAAAAGCCGGCGATTGGTCATGGGGATCGAGATAACCGAGGTTAAGTGGCAAATTTGTCCGCCTTTTCTTCTCGAGTTATTAGGGTTCAGCAACATAAAAGAATCGACATAACCGAGGACAAAATGCTAAGACAAATAGATAATTTGGCGGTTCCATTTCAAAAAGTCGACATAACAGGGTTGGTGAGTTAACCGAGGTCGAGATAAGCGGGTTCGAATGTAATTGTGTAATGATCCACCCGCCTTTTTGCACCGCAGATTTATCACCACCTATTTCATCAAAACAAAAGATCGGCATTGAGTCTATGTGTCAAGTTTCAGCTCGCTGTGTTGACAGGAAGTGGGTCAATTAGATTTTGCCCGCCAGAAAAGTGAACAAAAGCTAAGTTAATATAAAGTTTATTTAAAATATTTTACAGCCACTGGGTATTTTGTTTTGGGCGCCTAGTGTTCACAGTGTTTGCACAACGGAACATGCATATGAGTTTTATACAGAGGGGCATCCTTGAGAAATACTGTATCATCATTTGTATTAAATCCTTTTTTGATTAAATCCGCTTGTGTTCGTGGCTGGCTTGCTGGATGGGTGGTGGGCTGGCAAAAATCTTGGGATGGCTTATCCAAACACCCCATACGTGATCTCCATATCCAAACTTCCCATACGTCATCTCTATATCATCAGTCCCCATACAATGTCATCTTTAAATCCTAACTCCCCATACGTCTTCTCCATATCCTTAGTCCCCATACGTCATCTCGATATCCTCACACCCCATACGTCATCTCTATATCCTCACTCCCCATACGCCATCACTATATCCTCACACCCCATACGTCATCTCTATGTCCTAACTCCCCATCAATGTCATCTCCATATGCTAACTCCCTATACGTCATCTCTATATCCTTACTCCCCAAACAACCTTCTCTGTATTCCCCGTCTGCTTAGACATTCCCTTCAAGGACACACACACAAGATCTCACCCATCTCAAGTGAAGCCCATCACACACAAGATCTCACCGTTCTCAGCTCAAGCCCATCACACACAAGATCTCACCCCTCTCCGGGGAAGCCCATCACACACAAGATCTCACCCCTCTCAGCTGAAGCCCATCACACACAAGATCTCACCCCTCTCCGGGGAAGCCCATCACACACAATATCTCACCCCTCTCAGCTGAAGCCCATCACACACAAGATCTCACCCCTCTCAGCTAAAGCCCGTCCACACAAGATCACACCCCTCTCAGCAAAAGCCCGTCCACACAAGATCACACCCCTCTCAGCAAAAGCCCATCACACACAAGATCTCACCCCTCTCAGCTGAAGCCCATCACACACAAGATCTCACCCCTCTCAGCTAAAGCCCGTCCACACAAGATATCACCGTTCTCAGCTGAAGCCCATCACACACAAGATCTCACCCCTCTCAGCTGAAGCCCATCATACACAAGATCTCACCCCTCTCAGTTAAAGCCCATCACACACAAGATATCATCCCTCTCCGGGAAGCCCATCACACACAAGATCTCAGCCCTCTCAGCTAAAGCCCATCACACACAAGATCTCACCGTTCTCAGCTGGAGCCCATCACACACAAGATCTCACGCCTCTCAGCTGAAGCCCCATCACACACAAGATCACACCCCTCTCAGCTAAAGCCCATCACACACAAGATTTCACCCCTCTCAGCTGAAGCCCGTCCACACAAGATCACACCCCTCTCAGCAAAAGCCCATCACACACAAGATCTCACGCCTCTCAGCTGAAGCCCCATCACACACAAGATCACACCCCTCTCAGCTAAAGCCCATCACACACAAGATTTCACCCCTCTCAGCTGAAGCCCGTCCACACAAGATCACACCCCTCTCAGCAAAAGCCCATCCACACAAGATCACACCCCTCTCAGCTAAAGCCCATCACACACAAGATATCATCCCTCTCCGGGAAGCCCATCACACACAAGATCTCAGCCCTCTCAGCTAAAGCCCATCACACTCAAGATCTCACCGTTCTCAGCTGAAGCCCATCATACACAAGATCTCACGCCTCTCAGCTGAAGCCCCATCACACCCCTCTCAGCTAAAGCCCATCACACACAAGATTTCACCCCTCTCAGCTGAAGCCCATCACACACAAAATCTCACCCCTCTCAGCTGAAGCCCAGCACACACAAGATCTCACCCGTCTCAGCTAAAGACCATCACACACAAGATCTCACCCCTCTCAGCTGAAGCCCATCACACACAAGATCTCACCCCTCTCAGCTAAAGACCATCACACACAAGATCTCACCCGTCTCAGCTAAAGACCATCACACACAAGATTTCACCCCTCTCAGCTGAAGCCCATCACACACAAGATCTCACCCCTCTCAGCTAAAGCCCATCACACACAAGATCTCACCCCTCTCAGCTAAAGCCCATCACACACAAGATCTCACCCCTCTCAGGTGAAGCCCATCACACACAAGATCTCACCCCTTTCAACTAAAGCCCATAACACACAAAATCTCACCCCTCTCAGCTGAAGCCCATCACACACAAGATCTCACCCCTCTCAGCTAAAGCCCATCACACACAAGATTTTACCCCTCTCAGCTGAAGCCCATCACACACAATATCTCACCCCTCTTAGCTGAAGCCCATTACACACAAGATCTCACCCATCTCCTCTCAGCAAAAGCCCATCACACACAAGATCTCACCCCTCTTCTCTCAGTAAAAGACCGTCACACACAAGTTCTCACCCCTCTCAGCTGAAGCCTATCACACACAAGATCTCACCCCTCTCAGCTGGAGCCCATCACACACAAGATCTCACCCCTCTCAGCTGAAGCCCATCACACACAAGATCTCACCCCTCTCAGCTGAAGCCCATCACTCCTGATACTCCTCACCTCCACCTTCCTTCTCCCACCGTAATTATTTCCCCAGTCAATGTTATGATTTGGGGTACAGACCACTTGGACGTATTGATCACCTGACTTTAATCTGGGCCTGTCGCGATCTTGTTGTTTTTTTTCCAATCAACCCATGTGTTGCCTGTGCTGTGTGTGTTCTCTTGGTTTCTTGTTGCTTTCTGTATGCGTTTGCGTCGGATTATGTCAACTAGCATTCTGACCTGCACTGATAAGTCAGCTCGGAATCGTATCCAAAGGCGTGCACACTCAAATCTTGATATCTTTTATTTGTTCCATCTGGACAGTGCGATCAAAGTCCCTCGAGGAATAACGCCCTAAAGCCCGTGTGCTGGTTTTCTGTGAGGTATATTAGAAGCAAATATTAACGTTGACTATAGCAAATTACACGTGAGTCATTACTAGTGTGTTTTGGCGGTGTGTGGGGTGGGGGGGGGGGGCGCAGTAGTGATGTATTAGAGATGAGTTAAGGCTGTCTCTGGACTGGGAGAAATTAGAGGGACCTGTCAAATTTTGAGAGGCTTTCAAAGGAAGTGTTTACGTGAATCTAATGAGTCATTACTAGTGTGTTTTGGCGGTGTGTGGGGTGGGGGGGGGGGGCGCGGTGGTGATGTATTAGAGATGAGTTAAGGCTGTCTCTGGACTGGGAGAAATTAGGGACCTGTCAAATTTTGAGAGGCTTTCAAAGGAAGTGTTTACGTGAATCTAACAATGTGAGTGGGCGCTGTGGTAAGCTGAGCATATGTACAACACATCTACGATAGCATCTAGTGTACAGCACATATACTATAGCATCTAGTGTACAACGCACCAACGATAGCATCTCATGTACAACACATCAACGATAGCATCTACTGTACAACACATCAATGATAGCATCTCATGTACAACACATTTAAGATTAACATGTACAACGTATTTACGTTGCCATCCCACCCCAGGAATACACTTATGATTTTAACATTCGATTCATGCATGTAATATTTGGTGGGGGGTGGAAAGGGGAGGGGGGGGGTAAAATAATTAAATCTACGAAATACTTGACTTATTCTTCCGGAAATTTTAAAGTGTTTTGTGTCAGTGAGTAAAAGAAAAAAATTTTTTTTTTTTAAATGGGTAGGAGAAGAAATTTTGAGAAGCAAATGAAGACACATGTCTGTTAAATATATAACTTGACCATCCCCTCGCTCGCTCTCTGACCCCTCGACCAATCTCTGGCCGCCAGGGTGCTTTTTCTTTCACTCTCCTTTGCTGAGATCTGGGTTGAAGATTATGTAGGTCTCCATCCACTATTACGTTTGTATCATTCCGAGTCAGACATCATTAATTTGAAAGGTTGCTGTGGTCTACATGACCCAGGAAGCCGTTGGATCTACGGGGTGAACATGTAATGGCGGGCCACCCAGACAGCGCTAACAGTGGGCGAGTTAATAGGGTTGTTCCGAAAAGGGGGTTAACTAGGTCTGTTTGCTTCCCTTGTCGTCGTGTGGCGCTCGTCTTTTTGGCCATCTTGTTCTGAAAGTATTGGCAACAATGTCTCGTCTTGTTTCACTGGCCACAGACCTTGTGGTTTAATGAAGTGTGTTGAAGTTGCATCAAGTAACTGTACTGTGGTTACATCAGTCATTATCTCGTTATTTTTCATGAGATTTTCTCATGCAAATCCATCGACCTTGAACCTGTGTGCAGGGGTGGACTGGGCCGCCGGGACACCGGGAAGATGCCCGATGGGGCACTAGGACCGGTGATATAATAAAAATAAATGTCATGAAGATAGGGCCGCTTTTTTTTTTTTTCGCGGGCCGCTTGAACTCCCCAGTCCACCCCTGCCTGTGTGAGATTTTACTACTAGTATTATTACTGCACACGTTAGTTTTGTGTCCTTGGTTTATCTATAATCGAATCTTTCTGAGTGTTTTTTTAAAAGGTTGCTTACGTCACAGGATGTCGAATATTTTGATAGATTTGTATGAAAGCATTGATCCACTAATTGGCTCAGAATAAGAGGGAGCTCTCGCGTACTTTGGGGGCACCCAGTGTGAATATTGTAGAGTAAAATTGGGGAGAGTGGTGTTTAGGGGTGAAAAGAAAATCAATGCGGCCATCTCACGAGAGTAAAGAAACGTGTCAGCGTGGTACTAGTTAAAGTGTCAGCGTGTTACCAGTTAAAGTGTGTCATCGGGTACGCGTTAAAGTGTGTCAGCGTGGTACGGGTTAAAGTGTGTCATCGGTTACGCGTTAAAGTGTGTCAGCGTGGTACGGGTTAAAGTGTGTCAGCGTGGTACGAGTTAAAGTGTGTCAGCGTGGCACGGATTAAAGTGTGTCAGCGTGGTACGGGTTAAAGTGTGTCAGCGTGGTACGGGTTAAAGTGTGACAGCGTGGTGCGGGTTAAAGTGTGACAGCGTGGTACGGTTTAAAGTGTGACAGCGTGGTACGGGTTAAAGTGTGTCAGCGTGGTACGGGTTAAAGTGTGTCAGCGTGGTACGGGTTAAAGTGTGTCAGCGTAGTACGGGTTAAAGTGTGTCAGCGTGGTACGGGTTAAAGTGTGACAGCGTGGTACGGGTTAAAGTGTGTCAGCGTGGTACGGGTTAAAGTGTGTCAGCGTGTTACCAGTTAAAGTGTGTCATCGGGTACGCGTTAACGTGGGTCTGTGTGTGATCGTGTGTCTGTGTGTGATCGTGTGTCTGAATGTGATCGTGGGTCTGTCTGTGTGTGATCGTGTGTATGAGGTACGCGTTAACGTGTGTCAGCGTGGTACGGGTTAAAGTGTGTCAGCGTGGTACGGGTTAAAGTGTGTCAGCGATGTACGGGTTAAAGTGTGTCAGCGTGGCACGGGTTAAAGTGTGTCAGCGTGGCACGGGTTAAAGTGTGTCAGCGTGGCACGGGTTAAAGTGTGTCAGCGTGGTACGGGTTAAAGTGTGACAGCGTGGTACGAGGGGTGTGACGGGGTTGGGCTACACATTGTTCTCACCACCTTTAAGAAGTCGGTATCTGTCAGCTTGACACGTGACATCACTATGAGCACTATTGTTCTGATTGTTGCGAAGAACCCACAACTATTTTAGCGTTGTCGTCTTCTGTCCAACATACAGAATGTCTGTCAATAGCCCACCATACAGAATGCCTGTCAATCCAACATAGAATGGATGTCAATGTCTATCAATAGTCCAACATACAGAATGTCTGTCAATCTAACATATAGAGTGTCTTTCAATCCAATATACAGAATGTCTGTCAGTAGCCCTCCATATGACAGTAGCCTGTCAATCCAACATACAGAATGGATGTCAATCCAACATACAGAATGGATGTCACTCCAACATACAGAATGGATGTCACTCCAACATACAGAATGTCTGTCAATAGTCCACAATACAGAGTGTCTGTCAATCTAACATACAGAATGTCTGTCAATCCAATATACAAAATGTCTGTCAGTAGTCCAACATACAGAATGTCTGTCAATCCAACATACAGAATTTCTGTCTATAGTTCAACATACGAAATTTCTGTCAATAGCCCCACATACGAAATGACAATGCTTTTAGCTCTAACTCAGTGTAAATCTTTGGATTATTGACCGACACCAAAATGTCTTCTTAAATTATGTCAGTCAGTTTCTCTTATTTTTCGACATGGTGTTTTCATTGTTAAATGTTAATTAGTTAACAGTGAGACATACGTCAGGTTTGTCTTCCTTCTCCAGTCAGAACAGTTTCCGGTGATTTGTCGGCGTGGCTGTGAGTACAGTCAAGAATAGAATTACTCAACAACAAACAAAAAAAGTATTACAGAAAGAGCGAAAAAAAAGCGTTGTTGCTTTCTCTTGAAAAAGCTATTGAGTATCAGGTGACCTATTGATAAAATCTGTTTAAGATCAGGTGACCTATTGATTAATGTATTGAAGATCTGGTGACCTATTGATAAAATCTGTTGAAGATCTGGTGACCTATTTGTTAATCTATTGAAGATCTGGTGACCTATTGATATAATCTATTGAATATATGGTGACCTATTGATTAATCTATTGAAGATCTGGTGACCTATTGATAAAATCTATTGAATATATGGTGACCTATTGATTAATGTATTGAAGATCTGGTGACCTATTGATAAAATCTGTTGAAGATCTGGTGACCTATTGATTAATCTATTGAAGATCTGGTGACTTATTGATAAAATCTATTGAATATATGGTGACCTATTGATTAATGTATTGAAGATCTGGTGACCTATTGATAAAATCTGTTGAAGATCTGGTGGACTATTGATTAATCTATTGAAGATCTGGTGACCTATTGATAAAATCTATTGAATATATGGTGACCTATTGATTAATGTATTGAAGATCTGGTGACCTCTTGATAAAATCTGTTGAAGATCTGGTGACCTATTGATTAATCTATTGAACATTTGGTGACCTATTGACTCGATCATCTGGATTTCATGTACATCGGCACAACTCGTGAAGCCTGGTATCAACTGTGTGCCGGCATCTGGCTAGTTATGATGTTGGATAGAAACTATGCAAATGCTCCATAGTGTGGTTAATTTTCTTTATTTTAAAGGCGAAGTGGGAAAACTGTGATGTGTATTCTTGGATAAAAAAACAAAGATGTCACTCTGCGCCAAGCTCGGGGAGTTGTCACATGGATGGAAGGTTGTACAGAGGGAACGCTGTTAGAACATAGCCCCCGCTGGTAGAACATAGCCCCCGTCTCTAGAACTCAACAACATTGTTCCTGTCTCTAGAACTCAACAACAGAGCCACCGTCTCTAGAACTCAACAACATAGCCACCGTCTCTGGAACTCAACAACATAGCCACCATCTCTAGAACTCAACAACATAGCCACCATCTCTAGAACTCAACAACATAGCCACCATCTCTAGAACTCGACAACATAGCCACCATCTCTAGAACTCAACAATGGGAGATACCCTCCGTTTGTCTGATTTGTTTTTGTGTCTAAACTTTTTGTGTTGAAACTTGGCCCACCGTGGCCCTAGCTCAACATTTGGTGGCATGGGGCCCAATCATCTAATCCCTTCGACTCACAGCAACATGGCCGCTAAAGGGGAAGGCATTCCCAATATCAGGTACACGTCCTTTGATACCATATCCTTTCATGGTCGTAAATTTCGTTGTTTTGTTTTTGGTCATTTTTTTATGGTGGGGGCGCCTTTAGTTTAAATATTTCTGTTGCCATGGAGATATAGAATGGTACATTTACACTGTATTCAGAAGGTCATTTAGTGTTATCCTGTCATGGTACGATGCTGTCCTACCATTGTGAGGTGGCCTCCTGTCATAAAATTATGCCTTCCTGTCATTTTACAGTGCCCTCATGTCATTGTACGATGTCCTCTATTTTAAGTATGACCCCTTCCTTTCCTTATATTTTTCCCTCCTGTCATTGTGTAACGCCCAACTGTCATTGTATAGTGCCCAAATGTCATTGTAAGGTACTCAGATGTCATTGTAAAATGATCCCCAGTCATTGTATGGTGACTTCTTGTCATTGTAAGATGCCCTCCTGTCACTGGAAGGTGCCCTCCTGTCATTGTATACCAACATTCTGTCAAACTTTAGTTTCCTCCTGACATTTGTTACCAAAATAAGTATAATAATTATGGCAACCAGTTTCCAGCTGACGTTTGTAAAAGATTAAATTCTATTGAAACTGGATAGTTAATGTAATTGAGTTGTAATTTTTACTTTAGGGAAGCTATTGTAACTATGTCCATAGTCAACCTTCTACTTCTTGGGTTTTCTTTCTCTAGAGCTAGTTTTTCTTGCAAACATCTCATCATTCTTTATTTGTTAAATATCTGTTAGCGTAAAGACAAGGGACCTTAACCTTGCAGCTTCAAGTTATCCTCAAGACTTGGGACCTTAACCTTGCAGCTTCAAAGCCAAGCTTTCTTTCACAATCGGACATATGATTTTATTTTTTGATACTGATTGTATTTTTACAATAAGACTAAGCTTAAAAGCCAAGAGGTAGGTCAGGTGTAGCCATCAAGTTCGGGTGTAGCCATCACGTTTATGTGTAGCCATCAAAGTCCCGAAATGTTGGCTTCTGATAGGTTGGCTTTGATGATGACCTCTGTTCTAACTGGACACTCGTTGGAAATGGATTTAATTTCAAACTGTGTCAAGTTTATTTTGATAGATTTCGTTTCTGTCAAAAAATTTTATTTTTTTTTTAAGAAAAGCTATTTTCTCATTTCTGAACATCTGCTTCAATTCTGTTTCCTACAGCATCACATATATATCAGGAGCAGCAGCTGGTAAGGGCAGTGTGGGACCTGCTCCTGCCTCAGAGCCACAGCAGAGTCCCCTCTTACAGAAGCTAGCACAGACCTTAAGGTAGGATACTCATCTGCAAACCCCAATAGTGGGGACCTAAATGTTATGCATGCAGCTAGGGAAATAATGAGCCAATGAAACATGGGACAAATTTGAGCCCATAAAATTAAGGACGTATAGAAACCAATAAATGCTTGGTTAAAGCTATTTGAACTTATGGACCATTGTCCTGGATTATTTCTTATATTTGAACTTATGAAATATTGCCCTGGCTTATTTCTTATATTTGGGCTTATAGACAATTGTCCTGGCTTATTTCTTATATTTGAACTTATGGACAATTGTCCTGGCTTACTTCTTATATTTGAACTTAAGGACAATTGTCCTGTCTTTTTTCTTATATTTGAACGTAAGGACAATTGTCCTGGATTATTTCTTATATTTGAACTTATGGACTTTTGTCCTGAATTATTTCTTATTCTATAAAGTAGCATTTTAATCATTTTTATTTTTTTTAAATACCGTAATCAACAAAAATTTTGACTCAAAAGCTTGAGTGCCATGAACAACAAAATGCCTTGGCATCGTGTATAGCTAATGTAATTATTGAACAGTTTATATTTCAATTGTTAAACCAATTGATTGTCTTCCTATTTCCTTTGTCTAAATCAGGGGTCAGATCAAGGGTTACATAAGGGGTTACATAAGGGGCTACATCAGGGGTTACATCAGGGGTTACTTCAGGGGTTACATCAGGGGCTACATCAGGGGTTACATCAGGGGCTACTTCAGGGGTTACATCAGGGGCTACATCAGGGGCTACATCAGGGGTTACATCAGGGGCTACATCAGGGGCTACATCAGGGGCTAC
>CAXITT010000363.1:504113-521477 GCA_964033795.1 Lymnaea stagnalis
GGGGCTACATGAGGGGTTACGTCAGGGGTTACAGCAGGGGTTACATCAAGGGCTACATCAGGGGTTACATCAGGGGCTACTTCAGGGGTTACATCAGGGGTTACATCAGGGGTTACATCAGGGGCTACATCAGGGGTTACATCAGGGGTTACATCAGGTGCTACATCAGGGGTTACATCAGGGGTACATCAGGGGCTACATCAGGGGTTACATCAGGTGCTACATCAGGTGCTACATCAGGGGTTACATCAGGGTTTCCACAATTTTTGTCACAATTTTAATAAATTTTTTCAACCAGAACTGTCCCTCCCACATTAAATTTTTGGTATTAATTGACTCTTTTTTTAACTGTAGCTAAAAAATTACAATAGTGTCATTAGAGACATTATTTTTAAAACATTCATACTCTGACTGCTTTCAACAGTCCTCTGACTGCATTCAACAGTCCTCTGACTGCTTTCAACAGTCCTCTGTGATACAACCAAATTGAAACACATCAAAAATGTCTTCTGTTCTGATGTTTAAAGATTCCCTTTTTATATTTAAATCTCCAAAACACCTGAAGACCTGTTTATTACTTACTTACCAAATAAACCCCCACCTCTTTTTATTGTCTCATCAACCCCTGAGGGCTGGTGTGCCCCAAGGGTGTCTTGAGGGCTGGTGTGCCCCAAGGGTGTTCTGAGGGCTGGTGTGCCCCAAGGGTGTCCTGAGGGCTGGTGTGTCCCAAGGGTGTCCTGAGGGCTGGTGTGCCCCAAGGGTGGTCCTAAGGGTGGATAATTGCTTAATTTTGTACAAGTTTGTCAGACTTGATTTCAGAACATGAAAAAGTGTCATTCCTAAGGATTTTGAGTATTTGTTAACACTGTTCTGAATATGCTTGAATTATTTAGGTCGGACGACGAGCCCTCATCTATAGCAACAACAATAGCGCCAGCTGGTGAGACAACAGTAGTGCCAACCATTGAAACAGCAGCCTCCATTGATATAGCAGCAGACCAGTCTAGTCCGACTGATGCCAAGGCTGGCACATCTCTAGGACAGAAGACACTCCAGACAGATGGTTCGCCAGCTGTAGGAAATCAGGCATGGGGTCCACCTCGGACAGTGGAGCTGACCAGAGAGCCCGGGAAAAGTCTGGGCATCAGTATTGTAGGTAAGGTGATGACGTGATTGGTTACATGATTGGTACCATGATTGGTGACCTGATTAGTGCCATGATTGGAGACATGATTGATAACATGAGTAGTACCATGATTGGTGACATGAGTAGTACCATGATTGGTGACATGATTAGTACCATGATTGGCGACATGATTAGTGACATGATTGGTGACATGATTGGTGACATGATTAGTGGCATGATTAGTGGCATGATTAGTACCATGATTGGTGACATGATTAGTGCCATGATTGGAGATATGATTAGTGCCATGATTGGAGACATGATTGATGACATGCGTTAGTACCATGATTGGTTACATGATTAGTACCATGATTGGTGACATGATTAGTAACATGATTAGTGCCATGATTGGTGACATGAGTAGTACCATGATTTGTGACATGATTAGTGACATGATTAGTGCCATGATTGGAGACATATTTGGTAACAATTGGGGTATTATTAGTGCAATAATTGGAGACATTTGGTGATGTGATTGGGGGTGTGATAAGGGACATGATTGGTGACACTTTTTCATGATATGATTGGTCATATGACTGGGGGATGTGATTGATGGCATGATTGGCTCTCCTTTCTTTAATTGCACCTGTCTAAAATTGATCAGGAATGTAAGTGAAGAATTCATTAATCTACTTTCACAAATCTACTTTCTTTAGTTAACATAAGTGAGCTGGAATTAAGGACAAAGATGAAATATTACTTTTCATAAACAAACACCATTCTATGACTTGACAAAAAGCTGAACTTCTTGTGTGACGTTCAACCTTCAAACCATACACCCATCAACATCCAAATTGACAAAACTAATCCATGAGATTTGGAATAATTGCAAAGCATTGGAACCCAATTTGACTGAGTTGTTATGTTGACCTTTCCAGGCGGCAGAGTGGACATGTTCAATGTGTCACAAGAACACTGCAATGCTGGAATATTTATCAAACACGTGCTGGCTGACAGCCCAGCTGGACGAAACGGCACACTCAAGAAGGGGGATCGTATTCTAGAGGTGAGCTTCACTTTGAAATCTCTTCCAGTCAGTCTGTCCTATAATGTTAGAATTTAATGTGCGTTATATAATGTTATGATTCTATGTAGGTTATGGTTATATAATATTATGATAATTCTTTGTAGGATAGGGTCATATAATGTTGTGAAAATTCTTTGTAGGTTATGGTTATGTAATGTTATGATGATTCTATGTAGGTTATAGTTATATAAAGTTATGATTCTATGTAGGTTATGGTTACATAATGTTATGATGATTCTTATGTAGATTAGGGTTATATAATGTTATGATTTAATATGGAGGTTGCAGTCAGTTTGTCCTATTGTTTGATAATTGACCATGGCTTGTGGTCAATCTCTCCTATAATGTTACAATTCAACATGGATGGTGGTCAAACTCTCATATAGTATGACGAATTAATGGGTCTGCTCCCAGCATGTATTTTGTTTGTAACTAGGAAATCATCATTTCCCACAGATGTTAATTGTATATAAATTGCATCATTGTTGTCATTCTCCAGGTGAATGGTGTTGATGTGAGAAATGCCACCCATGATGAGGCTGTGGAAGTTATCCGTAGTTCCTCAAGCCCTATCACATTTGTTGTTCAAAGTCTTTCATATTCTTCTTGCGTAAGTACAGTTTGAACAAAATTACCACAAGACTGCATTTTATGTTGATACAATGTCTATTTCTCAACAACAACAAAATGTGGTTTTCTATTTTGTCAATTCACAATTAATTATAAATGTAAATCCTATAAACATTTAAAACATAGTTTTTATTGAAAATCAAATGTCCGTTTTTTTGTTGTTGTTTTTTTGTTTTTTTTCCAAAAGAGCCATAAATGAAGTGAGTTTTGTTAAACAGATTTGTTTTGATATTGGGAATTGGTTTTGAAATGAAATGTTATGCAAGTCAATGCTTCCTGTCTGAACAGCATGTTGATCTTAATGTTGATCTTTTTATTTATTTTTTTGTGGTTCTTTAACATTAACTTTTTACAGGAAGTTGATTTTAACATTTACTGCTTACAACCTGTTAATTATATTTTTTACATGTTACATGTGGAACTTAATGGTACAGCCTGTTGATGTCAACATTAACTTTTGTTTTTTAATCCCTGATATTTTAACATAAACTGTTTTCAAATTGTTGATCTTAACATTTACTGGTTGAAACCTATAGATCTTAACATTACCTGGTTAAAACCTATGGATCTTAACATTACCTGGTTAAAACCTATGGATCTTAACATAAACTGGTTAAAACCTATGGATCTTAACATTACCTGGTTAAAACCTATGGATCTTAACATTAACTGGTTAAAACCTATGGATCTTAACATTAACTGGTTAAAACCTATGGATCTTAACATTAACTGGTTAAAACCTATGGATCTTCACATTAACTGGTTAAAACCAATGGATCTTAACATTACCTGGTTAAAACCTATGGATCTTCACATTAACTGGTTAAAACCAATGGATCTTAACATTACCTGGTTAAAACCTATGGATCTTAACATTAACTGGTTAAAACCTATGGATCTTAACATTAACTGGTTAAAACCTATGGATCTTAACATTAACTGGTTAAAACCAATGGATCTTAACATTACCTGGTTAAAACCTATGGATCTTAACATTAATGGGATAAAAGCTAAGGATCCTAAAATAAACTGGTTAAAACTTATGGATCTTAAAATTAACCATTAACTGGTTTATAACCTCTAGATCTTAATTTGAACATATTACAGCCTGGTGATCTGGAAAGTTTGCAGCTGAAGCCAGTCCAGTCTTTTGATGAATCTTCCACTGCCCTTGGCTCTGTCATCTCTTCATCCCCTGGTAGCACACCTCATCAGGTAATAATCTATTCTCCCCTGGTAGCACACCTCATCAGGTAGTCATCTCTTCATCCCCTGGTAGCACACCTCATCAGGTAATAATCTATTCTCCCCTGGTAGCACACCTCATGAGGTAGTCATCTCTTCATCCCCTGGTAGCACATCTCATCAGATAGTCATAACCTCCTCATCTGGCCTTCACCCATCACAATGTGACGATCTCGTAGAATTCTCAGGACAAAATCACAAGGCCTGGGATTGTTCTTTAGCAGGATAATCTAGTTCCTTCAGACAACAAATCGTGGATAACCTAAGGGAACATCATAGCGGATGATACAGCTTGGCACCGGTAGCGTCAGAAGAGTTGCTGGAATTTTCATTGTTTATGTTATCCGCCTCCAGGACCCCATCTCCGAGCTTGAATTCAGAGTTACCTTCTCATAGATGAGTTGCAATCCATGGTTAACGAGTCCCATCCACCCGGGTTGCTGGGGATGATTTTGCTTGAATGGGCTTTGTGGGGATTGAACACCAGACCACCAGCATTTTGGATTGACTGAGTTGAGACGGATCAGCCACCCAGCACCTCATAACAGTGTGCGATAATTGATTTCTTGTACAAGTTGAGGATCACAAAAAAAAAAAATCCAATATTATTTAGCTGACTCATCATTTTCCCAACAAACAATAGTTAACTCAGGGGTCTGCTAACTTTTTTTGACATGGGCTTGTAAGAAGATCCTGTCAGGCTCTTTGGGGCAACAGTAAGAAGATTCTATCAGGCTGTTTTGGCAGCGGTAAGAAGATCAATCAGGCTCTTGGGACCACAGTAAAAGATCATTTTAGTCTCATGGGGGGCCCCAGTAAGAAGATTCTGTCAGGCCCTTGTGGCAGTGGAGATAAGATCTTGTCAGGCTCTTGGGGCCACTGTAAGAAGTTCATGTCACACTCTTGGGGGCCAGATTGTTAGAGACCGATACAAGGTGGCCTACATGCATGATCAAATTATCTCCCAAATCGTTCAAACGTGTAAGACACACAAGAATTCAATTTCATAATCCACCATGAAGCAGATCAATATCTTCATATTGGAGAGCAGATCAATATCTTCATATTGGAGTGCAGATCAATATCTTCATATTGGAGTGCAGATCTATATCTTCATAGTGGAGTGCAGATCAATATCTTCATATTGGAGTGCAGGTCAATATCTTCATATTGGAGTGCAGATCAATATCTTCATATTGGAGTGCAGATCAATATCTTCATATTGGAGTGCAGATCAATATCTTCATATTGGATTGCAAATCAATATCTTCATATTGGAGTGCAGATCAATATCTTCATATTGGAGTTCAAATGGAAGCTCATCATCTGCACAATCAAATGGATTTTGGTTGATTCTTTTTTTACCACCGGCATTGACAACGGTATAACTGTCCTGAAACTACTGTCTCAGATCAGAAGGCACTTACTGCACCACCACTAACTGTCCTGAAACTGCTGTCTGAGATCAGAAGGCACTTACTGCACCACCACTAACTGTCCTGAAACTACTGCCTAAGATCAGATGCACTTACTGCAACACCACTAACTGTCCTGAAACTACTGTCTGAGATCAGAAGGCACTTACTGCACCACCACTAACTGTCCTGAAACTACTGCCTCAGATCAGAAGGCACTTACTGCACCACCACTAACTGTCATGAAACACTGTCTGAGATCAGAAGGCACTTACTGCACCACCACTAACTGTCCTGAAACTACTGCCTCAGATCAGAAGGCACTTACTGCACCACCACTAACTGTCCTGAAACTACTGTCTGAGATCAGAAAGCACTTACTGCACCAACACTAACTGTCCTGAAACTACTGTCTCAGATCAGAAGGCACTTACTGCACCAACACGTTTGGGATGAGGCTGTTGCTTCATGTGCAAATCTTCACATTATGGGAATTGAGTGAAACAACCCATCATCACCTATTGATTAGCTTAGCAATTTCCTGGGCGAAGCCGTGGGCCGGATTGCAGTGGTTTGCAGACCCCTGTAATAAATGAACATAGGCCAGACTTTGCTTATCCCCAATGGCCGTTAAGCGCTTGTAAGGATCTCAGCTCGTTTACAACACATCAATCATCTTATTCACTAAGCAGAAAGACACATTTCTATGAAGACAAAATTTGTGTTGTTTTTTGACTGAATGAGAGCACATGATATTAGGAAGAACTACTCAATGAAATAGTTGTTGTTTTTTTTAGGGGGTTGGGGAGGGGGGGTGAAATGAAAAGGTTTAAGGGAGGCTTGTTTAAAGAAAGGAACTGCTAGAATTGGAGAAAAGAGGATAATGCTTAAGTCAATCTCGACAACTCATTGGAGGGTTAAAGATGGTGGCCACCTCAATACGAAGTGAGGTAAAGATGGGGTGAGATGGTATTGTCAGTTTTTGGCCCAGTGAAGATGGATTGGTGATAAGCTACTTAGAAACAAGGCTGGGGAAATGCATTATTGAAATTTTGTGTCTTGGTAAAATCTTTCTGGAGCAGAGCAGGGTGGTGGTGGACTAAAAGGCTAAAAGTCCTTAGAAGGGATGAAGTGTCAGGCTCTTGGGGGCTTTTCTTTTTAATGACTTTTGGGAGAACATTGCAATGTATGGGAAGACTAGGGGTGAAGTGTGGTGAGGAGAAGGGCCACTGAAATATGGGAAGAGTAGGGGTGAAGTGTAGTTGGGAGGAGAAGGGCTGCTAAAATATGGGATGACTAGGGATGATGTATAGTTGGGGGAGAAGGGCTATTGAAGTATTGAAAGACTAAGGGTAAAATATAGTAGGATGAAGAAGGGCTATTGAAATATGGGAAGACTAGGGATAAAATGTAGGAGGAAGAAGGGCCACTGAAATATAAGAAGACTACGGGGGAAGTGGGGTTGGAGGAAGAAGGGCCACTGAAATATAAGAAGACTACGGGGGAAGTGGGGTTGGAGGAAGAAGGGCCACTGAAATATAAGAAGACTACGGAGGAAGAGAGGGTGGAGGAAGAAGGGCCACTGAAATATAAGAAGACAACGTACGGAGGAAGTAGGGAAGACGAGGGATAGAATGTAGGAGGAAGAAGGGGCACTGAAATATAAGAAGAATACGGGGGAAGTGGGGTTGGAGGAAGAAGGGCCACTGAAATATAAGAAGACTACGGGGGAAGTGGGGTTGGAGGAAGAAGGGCCACTGAAATATAAGAAGACTACGGGGGAAGAGGGGTTGGAGGAAGAAGGGCCACTGAAATATAAGAAGACTACGTACGGGGGAAGTGGGGTTGGAGGAAGAAGGGCCACTGAAATATAAGAAGACTACGGGGGAAGTGGGGTTGGAGGAAGAAGGGCCACTGAAATAATAGTGGAACAGTAACATAATCAAGGTAAAGATGTTGTGGGCTATTCAAGTACAGAACTCATCTGATGGTTCCAATGTACCCACAACAGATTGTATACTTCATAAGATGGGAATGATAGAAATATGTATTGCTGAAGATTTTTTTTTTTTTTTCAAATTAAAAATTCTCATAAATTTTTTGTGAAGGTCTTTCCTGGCTAAAAGTAACCATGCTTAATCTTGTTGTATACAGCTAAATGACCTTAATCTTGTTGTATACAGCTAAATGACCTTAATCTTGTTGTATACAGCTAAATGACCTTAATCTTGTTGTATACAGCTAAATGACCTTAATCTTGTTGTATACAGCTAAATGACCTTAATCTTGTTGTATACAGCTAAATGACCTTAATCTTGTTGTTTACAGCTAAATGACCGTTTACAAAAAAATATATTTTCAGAGTTTTGAACAGCCTGATGGTAAAATGCCAGGCGAGTCATTCAGTGATAGTGAAGATGAGGATGAATATGGCTACACTAAACGTGGGTGATGATTTTTTTCTACTTGGTTTTAACAGTAAAGTACTTTTGCTATTACTTTTACAGTTCAAATTGATTCAAAGTAAATGCTTTCTTTGCGAAATTTTGTTTGGAAAAAATGTTGATCACGTCAAAAGCTGATATTAAAATTAAAATGCACATTGGTTTCTATCGACAAAAACTGGGTCTGGTACAACTCCATAGGACCTGGAAATTTGTATTTTATATTATGCTTTATTTTTATGTTAATGTTTTGTTTTTTTTAAATAAATTATGTTTAATCGTAATGAATATCCTAATATATGTGATCAGGCCGTATCCTAAAGAAATACAGTGACCTGCCTGGCCTGGTTCAGCTGGTCGATCTCAACAGAGGGACGGCAGCCATGGGGATGGGTCTAGCTGGGAACAAAGACCGCAGCAAAATGAGCGTGTTTGTGGCAGGTATTCAACCAGACAGCCCAGCGGCCAAAGATGGAAGGATTGAAGTTGGAGATGAACTGCTTGAGGTAGCTAACATTTTCTATATATATATGTATGTGTATTTGCATTTGCTCATCTAGGATTTGCTCGTCTGCGGAGGGATCAGTAGAGCTTAAGATATCATTCAGTAGAGCTTAAGATATCATTCAGTAGAGCTTAAGATATCATTCAGTAGAGCTTAAGATATCATTCAGCAGAGCTTAAGATATCATTCAGCAGAGCTTAAGATATCATTCAGTAGAGCTTAAGATATCATTCAGTAGAGCTTAAGATATCATTCAGTAGAGCTTAAGATATCATTCAGTAGAGCTTAAGATATCATTCAGTAGAGCTTAAGATATCATTCAGCAGAGCTTAAGATATCATTCAGCAGAGCTTAAGATATCATTTCAAATTTTAATTTTTTTTTACAAGATACATTTTTATAAATTCAAAAAATAAATCAACTGTCAATGGTGGCAGCGAAATCAAATAAATTGTTTATATTTTTTGTTTCGTTATTCTTTATTAAAAGTTACACTCAACTACACCAATGAGGTGCAATACTGGAATAGCTTGCATAATTGCTCGGCCCCCTTGTGATGCCATTAACATTTTAAATCACCAAGTTAACATTTGTCATCTGTCTCATTTATGATAAACTAGGTTGAAGGTGATCCATTAATTTTGTAAGTATGTGACTGTTACAGGTGAACGGGATCAATCTTCATGGACTCAGTCACTTGAATGTGTCTGCAGTCATCAAAGGGGTGACAACTCCAGTGGTGAAGCTGGTGACACACAGGTGAGAGTTCACTCCATTTTTTATTGAATAAATTGTTCATCTATTTTGTTAAAAACTTGGTGAGAGTGTCATGTTCACTAGCGTAGGAAGGGTGGAACAAGGGTGGGGCAGAGGGCAGTATCAAGAAGACAAAACAACCGTGTCTGCAAAAAGCCTTCTTCAGCGAACAAACAGTAAAATCAATATTTGAAAAAAACTGTTGGTTACAATGTAACATCCCAGAGGACTGTAATGTAGTGTCCTCTCAATGTAGTGTCCTCTCATTGTACTGCATCCTCTCAGTGTAGTGTCCTCTCAGTGTAGTGTCCTCTCCATGTAGTGTCCTCTCCATGCAGTGTCCTCTTCATGCAGTGGCCTCTCCATGCAGTGTCCTCTCCATGCAGTGTCCTCTCCATGTAGTGTCCTATCCATGTAGTGTCCTATCCATGTAGTGTGTCCTCTTAATGTAGTGTGTCCTCTCCATGTAGTGTCCTCTCCATGTAGTGTCCTCTCCATGTAGTGTCCTCTCCATATAGTGTCCTCTCAATGTAGTGTCCTCTTGGACACTACAATGCATTTCTTGTGGACACGTTTGTTTCGTTGCTGCGTACATTTTTCAGGTTTTGCCATACCTTGTTCTGCCTGTTTCCTTTTAGCTAACCTGAATCCGGTCTCTCCCCCTTATTACTGTTACCACTGTTGATGTTGGAAGTATTTACTTCAGAACCAGGGAACAGAAAGAAAGAAACTCTAATAATTTGATAATGAAATTCAAGTTCTGTAAATACACAAATCAATCCAATATTCACACTGTTTTCTTTTACAATGGGGTCCCTCGCCTTTTACATTTCCACATGGATCCATAAAGAGAATATGTTAATGCCTCACAGGAGAGAAGACTTCTTGGAGCACATGGCTGTCAAGCCACTCAGATATGGCGGCTCAAGTCAGTTTGATGTAAGTATAAAAAAAAAATTTAAATATGGTTTGTCAATTATTTTTTTTTTTACTTTTTTCTCTCAGTGGTGTGTGTATGTTTGTGTGTCCTGTATGTTTTTGTCATGTATGTTTGTGTCATGTATGTTTGTGTCATGTATGTTCGTGTCATGTATGTTCGTGTCATGTATGTTCGTGTCATGTATTTTGTATCCTGTATGTTTGTGCAACCATTGTGTTTATGCATCCTGTATGTATGTGTCCTTTATGTTTGCATCCTGTTTGTTTGTGTGACCATTGTGATTATGCGTCATGTATGTTTTTGTCTTGTATTTTGTTGTTTTTCATGTGTGTGTGTCCTTTGGGTTCTTTTCATGTCTTGTGAGTTTGTTGTCATGTTTGTTTATGCGTCCTGTATTTTTGTGTCAATTGTTTTGGTTTGACCTGTATGTTTGTGTCCTTTGTTTTTTGTATGTCCTGTGGGTTTTTATGCGCTTATGATTTTTGTGTCCTGTTTGTTTATATGTCATGTGTCACTTTCAGCGTCTGTAATGTTTGTCTCAGCCTGTTCAATGTTTAGCTGCAGCTAGTCTTTTTAGGATCCAGCCAGATTTTTTTTTCTTGCAGTCAGTTTTAATGGAGACCACCCCCCCCCAACCCCACAGACCCCCACCCCCAAATTGCAGTAGGCAACTATAAATCAATACATGTAATGAGACTTCGTTTTATTTCTCCATGAACTTGCATTTTGTATCAACATTTTACTCAAAACAATAACAGTTCCTGTCAACAATCGGACATCTCCAACACTTGATTATTCTTATCAGAAGTTGGGGAATTCCCTAAAAATACTAATCGGTGTAATCATCAACCGCGGGGGGGGGGGGGGGATATTTGGTTTCAAATATTGGGAAAAAAATTTTAAAAAATAAAAAATTTTTTTCAAAAATTATTAAAAAATTTTTGGGGAATTCCCTAAAAATACTAATCGGGGTAATCATCAACCGCGGGGGGGGGGGGGGATAATTAGCTTCAAATATCTGGATACAAATTATAAACAAATAAAAAATGTCTTCAAAAATTAATTAAATAATTTTTATCTCCCTTCCATTTCATATTTCTTTGTACATGGGCATTTTTTTCTAAAGTTGTCCGAGGGAGACAATTTGGCAAATGAATTGTTTAATCGGTGGTCGGCAAATGGCGGCTCATGTGCAGCATCATGCGCCGCATGCGGCTTTTTTGTTACCTGAGTGCGCTCTGCCAGTCGGCCACTATTCGGTTTTGACTCCGAAAAATATGGTTCTTGACAGGTTCTTAAAATGAAATTGGGCTCTCAAAAAATTGTAATTGTCCTGCTGTTGATTTTTAGCTCTCTTGATAAATGAGCTTGCCGGCCACTGCTTTAAACCAATAAAAAACTGACAAGCAGGGACCAGTTATACAGTGTTTAGATTATAATTATTATTTGATCTATTTTTCACCAATTAAGATCTGGAATAGATTGTATACTTTCGGGACCATTTTATTCAGTTACTGAATATCTCCAAGGTATAGTGACAACTACCACTACCCAGCCCGATCAATGGGAATGAGATAACGACTATGCCGAAAAAAACATACACAAGGGATTATCGCTCCACTAAGGATAAATATTCCTTACTGCTACCACCTGATTGACAGTGGTTGACTGCCTACGACCTCTACAAGATTTTGAAACAACCGTCAAAGTTTTTCGTGAAGTATGTCTTCAGACACAAACTACTAGATGACCATCCACACCCCCTTCAGACACAAACTACTAGATGACCATCCACACCTCCTCCAGACACAAACTAATAGATGACCATCCACACCCCCTCCAGACACAAACTACTAGATGACCATCCACACCTCCTCCAGACACAAACTAATAGATGACCATCCACCCCCTCTCCAGACACAAACTAATAGATGACCATCCACATCCCCTCCAGACACAAACTAATAGATGACCATCCACACCTCCTCCAGACACAAACTAATAGATGACCATCCACACCTCCTCCAGACACAAACTAATAGATGACCATCCACACCTCCTCCAGACACAAACTAATAGATGACATCCACACCCCCTCCAGACACAAACTAATAGATGAACATCCACACCCCCTCCAGACACAAACTAATAGATGACCATCCACACCCCCTCCAGACACAAACTAATAGATGACCATCCACACCCCCTCCAGACACAAACTAATAGATGACCATCCACACCTCCTCCAGACACAAACTAATAGATGACCATCCACACCCCCTCCAGACACAAACTAATAGATGACCATCCACACCTCCTCCAGACACAAACTAATAGATGACCATCCACCCCCCCTCCAGACACAAACTAATAGATGACCATCCACACCTCCTCCAGACACAAACTAATAGATGACCATCCAAACCCCCTCCAGACACAAACTAATAGATGACCATCCACACCTCCTCCAGACACAAACTAATAGATGACCATCCACACCCCCTCCAGACACAAACTAATAGATGACCATCCACACCCCCTCCAGACACAAACTAATAGATGACCATCCACACCCCCTCCAGACACAAACTAATAGATGACCATCCACACCTCCTCCAGACACAAACTAATAGATGACCATCCACACCTCCTCCAGACGCAAACTACTAGATGACCATCCACACCTCCTCCAGACACAAACTACTAGATGACCATCCACACCTCCTCCAGACACAAACTAATAGATGACCATCCACACCCCCTCCAGACGCAAACTACTAGATGACCATCCACACCTCCTCCAGACACAAACTTATAGATGACCATCCACACCCCATCCAGACATAAACTACTAGATGACTATCCACACCCCCTCCAGACACAAACTACTAGATGACCATCCACACCCCCTCCACCCACCCATCCTCTTTTTTTACAAATTGGCGGTATTTTTCCTTGTTTCTATAGAACAGTGGTTCTCAACCTTCTTAATGACCTGTCCCTTAGTACAGTTCCTTATACTGTGGTGACCCCCCCAACCATAAAATTATCTGTATCGTTACTTCATAAATATGTGTTTTTCGATGGTCTTTGGGGACCCCTGTGAAAGGGTCGTTCGACCTCCAACGGGAACGCGACCCAGGGGTTGAGAACCGCTGATATAGAGTGGGTGATTTGAGTGAGAGTGAAGATGGAGAAGGCGGGGTGGAGTGCCCTTTGCTATAATTATCATGACTTTTTCATTACTGATATTTTAAATTTGTATTAATCTTAAATACTTCACACATAACATCGTGAAGTAAGATTTGAATACTCCATCAGACAGAAACATTACAATGGACTGCGGGTCTGTGTTTGTGTTTGTCCAACTGTCTGGGGAAAATTCCTTGGCTGAACAAAGAGACAGATTTTATTATGTGTCCTGTTGTTGCCAGGATGTTGATACCCAGAGTTTCTATTACAGAAATGTAAAGTTTGATTGCTTTAATGGATTCTTTTCTTTTTTTTTCTTAATTTTTTTTTTTTTTTTGGGGGGGGGAGTTAATTTTTTTTATTTATTTGCAGTCAGGAAACAAAATTTGTTTTCTTAACATCTTTACCTTATTCTGTTGCATTTGTCATTTTTTACTGTTGGAGTTCAAGGTTTTGGGGTTGGTTTGTTTTTATTCCCACCTTTTCCTCTCTCAGTTTAAAACTGTACAAATGTCCAGGGCTGTACAAATGTCTAGGGCTGTACAAATGTCCAGAACTGTTCAAATGTCCAGAACTGTACAAATATCCAGGACTGTACTTGTCCAGAACTGTACTAATGTTCAGAACTGTAATAATGTTCTGAACTGTACTAATGTCAAGAATCTCAGCTGTAAAATGTCAAGAAATAGAAATAAATTCTGAGAACCACGCATAAGTTCCAGTAATTCACCTTTGTGTGACTACCAATTTACAGAGTCATTTCAGAGTAGTTTCAACTGTCACAAACTGTACCAGTGTTCAGACTCGATACCTAGTTCAATCCACAACAGTATATATGTGTCATTTTTCTTTTTTTTACAAAAGAAACCAAATTGCAACACAATTATTGAATGTTGCTCACGCCATCTGACATTTAAGACAATAAAAGTGGATGTTTCACATTTCTGTTCATTTCCCATCTGACGTTAACCTTTCCACCATTCTGAACAAGAGGTGATAAAAAAGAATGGGCTCTCCTCTTGACACAATTGAGGAGCAGATTGTAAATATTATTCGTTTGAAACAGAACTCCAAACAATCCAACTCTTGGAAATAAATATTGTAAAAAAATTTTTTTACTTGATTTCTTTCAGTTGTTTTTTTTGTTTTTTTCTCCCCAAGCAAGAGATATTTCAGGACATTGCACTACCGCATAGGCAAATATCTCAATTGATGCCCAATGTAAATAAACTGTACAAATCAGAAGCAATCGATTCTGACATAAAATTTGAGACCAAGGAATTTTGATTGAATTAGTTTGAAAGTCATTTCTCTTTTGAATGAATTATTAGTGATTTGCTGAATAAGACTTTCTTGGAAAACAATGAAACACATTCGGATATAAACTATGGATAAAGTAACTGGTTACTAGATTGAGGCTTGAATTGTTTCAGTGTGTTGTTACATTTCCCTAGGTCCAGTCAGTCCCACCTGTTTCACCTCAGGGATCGGCCGATAGCAGCAGACGGGAGAGCTCTGTTACTTCCCAGTCACCCACATCAGGGGCGGCAGTGGCTGTCGCTGCTGTCGCCGCGGCAACGACGCCCACATCACAGGTGACGCCAACTGATGCTGTCCAGGTGATCATACTGCACAAGGTAAGACATCCTCTCATTGCTTTATGCAGTTATCGTTTTAAAATACTTTCTCTCTCCTAGCATTGGCATCTTGTGGAGCGTTATGTATTTTTTTTTTTGTTTTTTTTTTTTTTGGGTGACATTTTCACTCAGTTGATCATTCTCTCCTAAAGCGGTCACTTGAAAGGTGTTGATCATTCTCTCCTGGAGCGATCACTTCAAATGTGTTGAACATTCTCTCCTGAAGCCGTCACTTCAAATGTTTTGATCGTATTGTTGCCACTGGGTTGTGTAAACATCGTATCAACTCCTAGCTGGACGGAGGCTGCTCACACCGTCGCTCAATGTCTTTCTTAATTATTTTCCTACTTTTCAGTGCGTGTTTTAACTGGTCTTTGATAGAAATTCTTTATTTAAAAAAGATTATTTTTTTCTGTGCTCACTGGTTTTAGTCCATTTTTACTTACTGATCATCCAACAAGCCAAATCTTAAAACCTATTAAATTAACCAACCCATATACGGTTCATGTTACACAAGGAGCATTTTTTATATATATATATGTATTTATATATTTCTTCATCAAATTTTTACTTTTATATAATTAGTCTCAAGTTATTTTTCTAAGCTCTACTTTTCTATGTAAGTCATCAAACGATTTATAAGTCCATTTTGTTCTATCTTTACATGTTACTTTTGTAGGAGGTGGGGGGCGGGGGTTAAATAATGTGTAGGTGTGTGTGATTAAGCAAAAAAATTTGTAAGGGTGTGAGGCTATGCCAAATAATTTGTAGGGTGTGAGACTAAGTCAAATAATTTGTAGGGGTGTGAGACTAAGTCAAATATTTTGTAGGGGTGTGAGACTAAGTCAAATAATTTGTAGGGGTGTGAGACTAAGTCAAATAATTTGTAGGGGTGTGAGACTATGCCAAATAATGTGTAGGGGTGTGAGACTAAGTCAAATAATTTGTAGGGGTGTGAGACTAAGTCAAATAATTTGTAGGGGTGTGAGACTAAGTCAAATAATCTGTAGGGGTGTGAGACTATGCCAAATAATTTGTAGCGTTGTTAGACTAAGTCAAATAATTTGTAGGGGTTTGAGACTATGCCAAATAATTTGTAGGGGTGTGAGACTATGCCAAATAATTTGCATGGGTGTGAGACTAAGTCAAATAATTTGTAGGGGTTTGAGACTATGCCAAATAATTTGTAGGGGTGTGAGACTAAGGTAAATAATTTGTAGGGGTGTGAGACTAAGTCAAATAATTTGTAGGGGTGTGAGACTATGCCAAATAATTTGTAGCGTTGTTAGACTAAGTCAAATAATTTGTAGGGGTTTGAGACTATGCCAAATAATTTGTAGGGGTGTGAGACTATGCCAAATAATTTGTAGGGGTGTGAGACTAAGTCAAATAATTTGTAGGGGTTTGAGACTATGCCAAATAATTTGTAGGGGTGTGAGACTAAGGTAAATAATTTGTAGGGGTGTGAGACTAAGTCAAATAATTTGTAGGGGTGTGAGACTAAGTCAAATAATTTGTAGGGGTGTGAGACTAAGTCAAATAATTTGTATGGGTGTGAGACTAAGTCAAATAATTTGTATGGGTGTGAGACTAAGTCAAATAATTTGTATGGGTGTGAGACTAAGTCAAATAATTTGTAGGGGTGTGAGACTAAGTCAAATAATTTTTTGGGGTGTGAGACTAAGCCAAATAATTTGTAGGGGTGTGAGACCAAGTCAAATAATTTGTAGGGGTGTGAGACTAAGTCAAATAATTTGTAGGGGTGTGAGACTAAGTCAAATGATTTGTAGGGGTGTGAGACTAAGTCAAATAATTTGTAGGGGTGTGAGACTAAGTCAAATAATTTGTATGGGTGTGAGACTAAGTCAAATAATGTGTAAGGGTTTGAGACTAAGTCAAATAATTTGTAGGGGTGTGAGACTAAGTCAAATAATTTGTAGGGGTTTGAGACCATGCCAAATAATTTGTTGGGGATTGAGACTAAGCCAAATAATTTGTAGCGTTGTGAGACTAAGTCAAATAATTTGTTGGGGTTTGAGACTATGCCAAATAATTTGTAGGGTTGTGAGACTAAGTCAAATAATTTGTAGGGGTGTGAGACTAAGCCAAATAATTTATAGGGGTGTGAGACTATGCCAAATAATTTGTAGAGGTGTGAGAATAAGTCAAATAATTTGTATTTAGGGGTGTGAGACTATGCCAAATAATTTGTAGCGTTGTGAGACTAAGTCAAATAATGTGTAAGGGTTTGAGACTAAGTCAAATAATTTGTAGGGGTGTGAGACTAAGTCAAATAATTTGTAGGGGTTTGAGACCATGCCAAATAATTTGTTGGGGATTGAGACTAAGCCAAATAATTTGTAGCGTTGTGAGACTAAGTCAAATAA
>CAXITT010000363.1:528395-542188 GCA_964033795.1 Lymnaea stagnalis
CAAGCAGGCTCCCCACTTCCCCATCTTGTTACAAGCAGGCTCCCCACTTCCCCATCTTGTTACAAGCAGGCTCCCCACTTCCCCATCGTGTTACAAGCAGGATCCCCAAGTCCCCATCTTGTTACAAGCAGGATCCCCACTTCCCCATCTTGTTACAAGCAGGATCCCCACTTCCCCATCTTGTTACAAGCAGGATCCCCACTTCCCCATCTTGTTACAAGCAGGATCCCCACTTGCCCATCTTGTTACAAGCAGGATCCCCACTTGCCCATCTTGTTACAAGCAGGCTCACCTCTTCCCCATCTTGTTACAAGCAGGCTCCCCACTTCCCCATCTTGTTGCAAGCAGGCTCACCCCTTCCCCATCTTGTTATAAGCAGGCTCACCCCTTCCCCATCTTGTTACATGCAAGCACACCTCTTCCCCGTATTGTTCAAAGTTACAAGCAGGCTCACCTCTTCCCCGTCTTGTTACAGGCCAGCCTCACCAATAGCTTGACATGCCTCGGCGATAGACTGTTCGTTTATTATGGAGGGATGGGTGTACATAATGTACTGGGTGTTGTAGGGTGTAATTTTTTTTTTCTTCTTTTATTGAGCACAAATCTGGCCAGTGTTGGCTTGTAAGACTAGACTTAGCCCTCTCAAGACAGGATTGATCAAGTCTCAGAGCTGAACTGGCCAACTCTGTGTAGCGAGAGGTGCGGCGGTGATCCTGCTCTGTGTGCCGTTAGTGTATCTCGGTGTTTGATGAAGTAAATAGAAACGTGTTGTTTATCAAGGATCACGGGAGTCAACCGTTTCCGCTTTTATTTCCTCAATTGCCACCGTGGATTCAAACAGGAAGTGCTGGTCTTGTTTAGATTTCTTTCTGGGCTGAAATGAAAATGTTTTGACTCTAGTGCTCTCACAAGTTCGAACCACTATTTGATTTCCGTGACCTTTTGTAGAAAATGGCAGAATGAGCTAACTGCATTAGATGGATTCAATCATCGGGGCGGTTCGACTCACGCTCTACTAAGTCCTAGTTTGTCAGGCCTCTCTTTGTAATTCATTTGGTCTCTTTTGGATGAAGAAGCGTTGTCACTCATTGTGATTGTAATTGAATTAGTATTAGTATAGGTATTGTACAAAAATAAAAGTGAACATTCCCATTATTGTCCTTTGACCTTTGAAATTTGTTATGCTGAGGTAAACCATCATAGACCATTGAACTCATTGAGTGATTTAGATGTCAAGGATGTGAAATATGTAATTCAAATTGCATGTGATTGTGTGTGATGACTATGATAAATTATTTTATAATAAATGATTTTTTTTTTATAAATCTATGTACTATGTTAATGTTATACTAAATAGGCTTCAATATTAATAATATTATAAGTTATACTACATTATGTGGAGAAAAGAATCTTTTTTTAGTGAAGTACAGTTTACAGAATTATTTTTCTGATTTTAATTTTAATATAATTTTTATAAAGTTGTTTTGTTTTTTTTTTAAGTTTTGTCCAGGATTTTTTAAAATAAAATAAAATATAATTATGAAGTGTATTTTAATTTTTTTAAATCTCCATTAATTATTTGTATCAATGATGACTTTATTTATCTCATAAAATGCCAACTTTTTATTAATTTTTTAACTTCTTTTTTACACTATTTTTATGGTGATCAATTGCATTGTTAAACTTTTTTGCCATAAGTGGTCTTATATAGATAGGTCTAGCGCAGTACCCCAACATCACAATAATAAAAAAAAATTTCAAAAGAACACCCCAGGGAAGAGTTCTCTTGTAACCACAAATTTTTATTTTTCCACATTCATGTCACCAAAACTAATTTAATGTACTGGCTTTAAGTCCGCCAAAAATAAGTATTACCTTAACTATTTTCAACGGGCTTACCTCTCTTTTTTTTTTAAGTTTTATTTTTTAATTTAATAATAAAAAAATTATTCATCACTTTAGAGGCTGATAAGTAAGTATTGAATAAATAGGCTAATAAAACAGTAATGAGATGTGATATTAATGAAATAATGTGACAATAACTGGTTTTATTTAAATCATAAGTGAAGTTTTTTTGGCATAATATATTATTTTTAATGTAATGTATAATGTGACCACCACCCCACCTCTCACCATGGCACATATTTAAATCTATAATTTGACCCAACTCAACATGGCACACATTTCCTGGCATTTTTCCTTATTTTTGTTGGTAACTTTTATTCTCAAAAAATTGTTTTCAGCAAACTTCCCAGGGCCTTGGTTTTGGTATTGAAGAAGACAACAAAAATGGTCGAAATGGAATTTATGTGAAGAGCATCACACAAGGCGGGATAGCTGACAAGGTGAGATAAAAGTGCTTTTTGGCGAACAATACTATCTTAAAGGGTTGACGAAAAAAAAGTGGACGTAATGATATAATGACAGCAAGAAATGGGCGTGATGATATAAAGATAACAAGAAGTGGGCGTAAGGATATAATGACAGCAAGAAGTGGGCTTAATGATATAATGTTGGAAAGAAGTGGGCGTAATGATATGACGGCAAGAAGTGGGCGTAGTGATATAATGACAGCAAGAAGTCGGCGTAATTATATAATGATGCCAAGAAGTGGGCGTAGTGATATAATGACGGCAAGAAGTGGGCGTAGTGATATAATGACAGCAAGAAGTCGGCGTAATGATATAATGATGGCAAGAAGTGGGCGTAATGATATAATGATGGCAAGAAGTGGGTGTAATGATATAATGACAGCAAGAAGTTGGAGGTGTTTTGCCTACAAGGGAAAGGCATGCCTTATAAAACATTAAATAACTTGGAAACAAACTGAACATCATTAAATAATTTGAGGAAAAGAATAATTAATTATAAGGGAAGAAGTTATTTATGGGTTGAACCATTTGATTCTTTAGGAACATTTATGATGGCAACCTGAATCATTCAATTTGAATTATCATTAAATCTTAATTGAAAATTGAAAAACTCTAGCCAATTAATTTTCTTCACCCTGACTCATGTTTCATTGAACAAACCAGTCGTTTAGAAAGACATTTCAGATATCAATATTGTTCAAATGTATTTGTCTCGACTTGCACAGGATCGACAGCTTGAAGTTGGAGATGAAATTCTTGAAGTCGGAGACAAATCTTTAGCTGGATGTCACTATGAAAAGGTTAGAGAAAGTCTATTGAATCTAATTTCAAGAAATGGCTAAACTTGGTCCATATAAGTCTGTTTTTATTCTGAAGGCTGGCCTTTCAGTAAAGCTGTTAAAGTGCTTTATTTAAATGGATATTGCCAGCAAATAAATTTAAATATGCTAGCACAATGATTTATGTATTAAGAGAACCTTTGCTTGTTTTGGATTAAAAGAATAGTATCTATCATTTAGGCCATATGTACACTCCATTCTTTTAAACAAATTTTAGGCCACATGTACACTCTATTCTGTTGAAATGAAAATATCTCTCATTTAGGCCATAGATACACTCCGTTCTGCACAAGGCTCGGTTCGCTTGAAAGTCCGTAAATCCAACCAAGGCAATAATCTTGCCAGTGCAGGAGGCACAGGTCATTCTCAGGCCAAGATGCAGTTACTCAATACGCTAGGTAAATATTAGTGAGGAACTGAATCAGTCTGGCCTGCTGTATTTAGAGGCCTCAAGCTATGTAGCAAAATCTTAATATCTTTATCTGGAGGTAGGTTTAAACTATTTGTAAGTAGCTGATGCGTATAATCCAGTGTGGTACAGAACAACTGACTTGATCTCACTCTTCTTGCTGCCTAACGTTGTCATGGAAACTGTTGATAACTTGGTGCATTCTTACATTTTAACTGTATACAAATATAACAATTCAGTCCTTCCTTTGTAAATATATTCAAAGTCAGTGTTTTTCAATTGCAGAGCAAAAATAAAATTTGAATTAACAAAACTTAACATATTTCCTTGTCCTATTAAAATATTTAGCCTTTTGATTTGACAGCATCTAGAACTGTAATGTTTAAATAGTAAACAGTATTTACAGTTGTAACAACATGACAAATGGAGAAAAAAATCCTTTGTTAGTTTCCCTGAACCTGGTGGGTTTTTTTCCTAATTATTAGGGATAGACAAGTTTAGGTTATAATTTGTGTACTACCCATTACTTCTGTTGTCTCATAGAATCATCATAGAGCATGTATAGCCAGACGTTAAGTCAACGTTAGGGCTAGTGCGGGGTGGGTAGTAAGTACTTGTAAATGCAATTTTTAAATCCAACCGGACACAGGGGAATCAACAACTGACCCAGGAGATTCAGAAGACAACCCAGACCCAAGGACTTGTCCAATCGTTGTCGGGAAGCGCACATTTATTGAAATAGAGAAGGGCAAGACAGGATTAGGCCTCAGCATCGTTGGAGGTTCAGATACACTCCTGGTGGGTACTTGATTTCTAGATTTTTCAACACTTTTAGCATAAAAATTGTATTGAAGTGAAAAATTAATACTTTGAAAATTTAAGAATTTTTTTTTTAACAAATGTTTTGTTGTTTTTTTTTCTTCTTAAAACCATGTTTGGCTTCTTTATCATCTTTCGTTTTAATTCTTTGTGTTTAAAGACACAAGTATTTACATTCTGGAAATTGTTGAGGAATGTTATTTTGGGACAAAAGGGAATCAGCAGCTGATGAGCTTAAGATGGTGGACAGATCACATTTGATCATGACTGTGGGCCACAGCCTTAATTATTGAACTTGATCAAAGTATAGGCTTGCTTAATTTGTCACAGCTCATTTACGAAGTAATCTTATGGGATGAACCAGGGTACAAGTCTTTTAAAGACAGATCACTTTATGTTTCAGGGAGCAATCATTATTCATGAAGTCTATGAAGATGGAGCAGCTGCAAGAGATGGAAGACTGTGGGCTGGAGATCAAATACTTGAAGTAAGGAAACCATCACTTAACATTGGAATTACTGTTAGATCCCCTGATCCTTGTTTTAAAAGAAATGATAGACACACACAGAAATGTAAATGAATTAATAAATAACCGTGGAATGAAATCTGTATTTAAATCTGTAGGTCAATGGGGAAGACCTGACAGATGCCACTCACAATCGAGCCCTCCAAGTTCTCCGCCAGACTCCTCCCATTGTACAGATTGCTGTGTACAGAGATGAAAGCCAAGTGAGGGAAGAGGACATCTTGGATGTCTTCTCTGTGGAGTTAAACAAGCGTCCGGGCAAGGGGCTTGGTCTCAGCATTGTGGGCAAAAAGACGGATGTTGGCATTTACATTTCTGATATAGTGAGTCTTTGAACTTGATTACAGGTGTATATGAGCAATGTTATGAATTGGTGAGAGTATTTATCTATTAGCCTACTTACATTTTCACTGGGTTTGGACTTAATGAAATTAAAGTGCATTGACAATTTTTTCAAACCTAATGTCAGACCTGTTTGCTCTTATGATTTTGGCGTCCAATGTACGATTTTGATATTGTCTTTTACAATTGTATGCCAGCAACTCTCAGGTCCAGGAGTATAAGATACTCGGTTGAATACATTCCTGTAGTTTTTCAGATTAAAAAAATTTTTAAAAGTACATTTTCGAATGTTAGTTTAGCTCCAGCGGTGGATGAATCGAGAAATTGGATTGGTTGGGGACCATCTTTAATTATATTACTTTGCCCTGAGAGGGGAATGAGGTGGTGTTGATTTAGATGTTTTATGCTGGGGGGGGGGGGTATTTTTAACACCGCTTTGTTTTCGTAATGATTGTCATATTGATGCTTTGTGATTTCATAATGAACTCGCTTCACACGGCAACAGTGATATAAGCATAGTCGCCCTAGTGATAATTTTAGTCAAGCCTCGCTTTGGTGGTGTATGATGTAATTCTGTGACAAATATTTCGTTTTAATAATTACAATTTTTAAATGAGAAGACATTCTCAATTGTTCCACACAGTAACATTAGATTTCGACATATTTTATAGGATCTGAGAGGGCATTTTAATATTTAGAACGTACAAAACAGCTGTGCAATTTTCATTACTCCCATTAGGTTCCAACACTCATCTTCCTTTCACCTGTTTACAGCTTGTGATAGTTAGCAGACTGTAATGTGTTACGGGGAAATAGGCTGAATGTATGTTTATTCTTTTTTTTTTTTAACCAGCCTTTTCCTCAAAAATAAATCTCAAGTTACTTGGTAGGTTTTCTAAAGGATGTTTTCATTTGTCCATTCCTATTTTAACAAATGTTATTTCATGCTGAGCTGACTTCATGTTTGAAAGCCCATTAAATTTCACCAGTGACATTATTTTCACCGGCGACAGACTGGGATAATGTGATCTGCTCATTCACGCAAATATACTTGATATCTATAGCAGATACATGTTAGCAAAACAAAGAGACAGCAGATTTTAAAATAAACGTCAGTAATCTACGTTTGGAAGTTACTACATTATTTGACGCCAGCTTAAGACGATTCCACTCGACACGCAATGATCAAACCTTATATATACTGTAGCTTTATTTATTAACTGTATTGTACGATTTGAGACGAAAGTTTACGATTTTAGGAGTTCGATTGGAAAGCAGATCTGTAATATGAATTTTATATATACAACTCAATAGATAATAATTCAGTTTGATGAGAAGTAGAATGTTGCGTATCATTAACTTATAAGAGCAAAAAAAAATTAAATATTGACCGCAAATTAGACACGCAAAAAAAGATTGTCCCAGCACCTGATCTATACAAGCCAGTATATTTTGCTACAAACTGGAAGTTTGATAATTTTTCAAAATAGAAATGTTTTTTTTAGGACGTGTGATGATCACAGGCTAGCTGTCTTTAGTCAGCAACTGTAAGTGGCTGGTATATAATGTCAATTTCAATCCACCTTTCAGGTGAAGGGGGGTGTTGCTGAAGCTGATGCTCGACTGATGCAAGGAGACCAGATTTTGGCAGTCAATGGGGAAGACATGAGGCATGCCACACAGGAATATGCAGCTGCTGTGTTGAAGGTTAGAGAAAATTAAATGACCCCTAAAAACAAAGTTTCTGGTATAAATAAATAAAGCAAGGGGGTGGGGGGCTGAAAATTTGACCAAAAATGCATTCAAGTAACGCATTTATAACTTACGGCTTTTTTTTTTTTTTTTAACATGTTTTAAAAATCAAACAATGTAAGTCATGGGGGACTAGACTTATAAAAAAATTTTTTTTTTAAATTTTATAATAACACACAGGAATATGCAGCTGCTGTGTTGAAGGTTAGAGAAAATTAAATGACCCCTAAAAACATAGTTTCTGGTATAAATAAATAAAGCAAGGGGGTGGGGGGCTGAAAATTTGACCAAAAATGCATTCAAGTAACGCATTTATAACTTACGGCTTTTTTTTTTTTTTTTAACATGTTTTAAGAATCAAACAATGTAAGTCATGAGGGACTAGACTTATAAAAAAATTTTTTTTTTAAATTTGCTAATAATGGTCAAGAAAAATGTGTGTAATATCTAGACAACATTGTAGTTATGTTTGTACAAATTTCTTTTTCACAGACTTTAATGGGGAAAGTTAACCTTACAGTCGGCAGACTTAAAGCTGGCTCAAAGGCTTCGTCATCAAGAAAGAATTCAAATCATGGAACCTCACTGAAGAAATCAGATTCCTCAGCTAGCAATAAATCAAAGGGCAGACATTCCAAGAGTAAGAATTAGTTTGTACTAAAATTCTTTTAAAATCTTTCTTTTTTTATATATATTTTAAATGAAAAGAATATACGTTTAAAAGTGAAGGGCTCTAAATGAAGAAAATATTTACTGCCAATACTCATCCAACAAACACTGTCATTTTTCTAATAATTTATTTCAAAGGGTTAATTTGAAATTAAGATCCTTTCTTCATATAAGATTTGAGTTGATTGTATGCTGAGATGTTGTATTGTCCCTTGTGAGAACATCATTATTATGCATCATTATCTACAAGGGTGGTTCATGCAAGGGACACTGACATCTCTAAAATATTATGCTGTACACTAGATGCTTTTTTGTTAGGCATTAGGAGTATTTTAGATAATTATCAAAATGAGCTGTCCACCCTTAATCTGATTAGAACTCAACTTTTATGATGTCCACCCTTTTATGAGGCAAAGCAGGCAGCTGGTGCCCTTATTTAACCTTGTTTTCTTTGAGGAGACCAACGATGAATTGAATCCATATTTCTAGTCCACACATCCTTATCCTTGTTTTATTTGACTGTCATCAAATGTAGTTCATTGTGGACAAAACTGAGCAACATTTTGAACCAAACATTCTTAGATCAAACGTAGGCCTACTCCTGAATCTACTGGCTTACAGTTTACCCAGCTAATGCTGCTTGCTTTTGTTTTAAGGCGGTCAGAAACAAATGTATTTCAGTTTAAAATAGAAATGTTAATCTTATTCACATCATTCTACTGTTTTTCCTTACATGTAAAATAATGTTAATGTACCGAGTGAAGGAGTTATTTATGCTGGAGCAACTTTCATGGTTGTGATCTACAGTTGTACTGAACACTGAGCTTGATTTGGCTACTTGGTATTAGGACATGCGAGGAGGGTTGACCTGCCCTGTCTCCACTAGCTGCTTCTGTGATTTGTTAGTGTCATCATGCCCCTTTTTTTTCTCTTCTCCATTGCCATGTGTCTATAAATTGAAATCTTCTTTTACACAGTCATATAATATTTCAGTAGAATTGTATTTCTGAAATAAAGCTGTCAAAATCATTTTTATCAAACTTTGTTTTGGACAAAATTGTAAATTTAAATAATTTGAGGAAAAGCTCTTTTTAAATCCTTCATTTTAAAGATAGTGTGCTAAAATCTTAATGAAAATTGTAATGTGTTTTTGTATTATTGCATGATTAAAAAATTATGTTGAAAATGGCCAAGGCTTTGAGTTTGTTCCCATATACTCACACAATTTTACCCCTTTGTCACATGTCTTTGTGTTCTTACAAACCCCTTGTCATCATTCCAGATTTGTATCTCAATCATTCATATTTTCATTCAGGAATAAAGAGACTAGTTTTTTGGGTACTATTTAATGATAATGCAACCAGCCAACAGTTTGATCCCTCCTTGCATGTCTTATTTATATTTTTTGCTACCCCATTTAATCATCTCTATCAACATTTTAGCACGTTTTCATGTTAAAAACTGAAATGCAAGTTTGGGGACTTGAGGATGAAACCTAATATTTGTTGCAACATCTTCTTAGTGATCCAGCACAGACTGAGACTAGAAATACACAGTGTGTTCACCAAAATTAAGTCAGGGTTCAACCAGCCAACAATAGTTGATTTACATGTAGATGCTTGTCCACACTTCCTATGTCTGCAGTGTATCATGATGCCTGTATTATTTTTTCTCCCCATTTCTTCTTTCTCTCACAGGTATACCTTCCTCCAAAAGCTACTAAAATCCTCTGGCATTTCTTAGAGTTGTTTAACACGTCTTTCCCAAACTAATGTTAGAAACATAAGGTCATTTAAATATGTAAATGACCACACACACAAAAAGGGTGGGGTGGAGAAATGCATAGTTTCATGCACATATAGCAGAATTTTAAGACGGCCCACAATTTTTCATTCTTTCAAAACTAATAAAGTTCTTTAGGCAACTTTTATTTTTAAAGGAAATTAATATCTTAGTGTTTAATTTTAGCAAAGTTTCCGATTTAAATTAAATGTAGGAGTGTGAGAGGCCAATAAATGTACAAATGCTTACATTAAATTATTCGGGAATTGAATGCATTTCTCCTTAGCAATGATAACAGTTTATCCAAGTAACTTTTTTAAGTGTTTTAATTAATATTATTCTTTTTTTTTTTTTATTAAAAATACCATAAAATGTTCACATGATTTGTCCATATATTTTATGATTATTCAACTTCATGTCATAATTATAGTACTGACACTTACTGTTATGAAATGATAATGGATGATTTAGTCATGTAATAAAAGGATTGTTCTACTTTCACTGAGCTGTTAAATATGTTGATTTAAATGAAACCTGCATAGAACTGTTGTGTGTTTTGTCTGCCCATTTCAAACTGTATGTCGGAAATCTTAAACATGATCTCATAACGCATAGAATTCAATTTTTGTAATAACACAATTACGTAACACACTCTCAGAAATGGCCAGAGTGGTTGCAATAACGAAAATTTTAAAAACCCTCAAGAGGTTGGTTGACAAGAATTTTCCATTATTTTTTTTTCCCAAATTCAAATATACGTTTTTTTTTTTCCCTTGCATATCTGTTTTTGAAGTAGAAGATGCAGAACTCTTGTTTTATGATTTTATATTAACGTTTTAGTTTTATTTTTTTCATCAATCAGTGCATGTTTTATTTTATTTTTAAAAAATCTTTTTAAACTTAAAACAATATTCACTAGACTTAGCACAAGCTGTGGCATGAGAAAATCATTTATCATTACTTTAATTATATTTTGTTTTCTCTCTGCACTCGAAGGTTTATTTTCATTTAGCTCACACTGGACATGTCACAAAATTTGATTTAACATTCATCTTGTTCTTATTTACCTTCGGTTCTTTGTCTTATTTATTATTTATTTTCATGATGCCATTTAGAGTGTGATTGTCATATTTAGGCATAGTACTTTCTGCTTGATTTATTTGTGGAACATTATTTGACCCTCCTGTAGACTTAACTATCAAGGTGCATGGTCTGTTCATGTTGATATATTTGACCTTCCAGTGGACTTAACTATCAAGGTGCATGCTCAGTTCTTGTTGATATGTAGCTGAATGTTTTATATGTTATGTTGATATGTAGCCAAATGTTTTATATGTTTATATCATAATATTTTACCATTTTCAAAATAATGACATGTGTGCAGCCAAGCATTAAATTAGGCCCTCCAAGTATAAAAGATATCACCCTGAAGTTAACAACTAACATTTTTAAAGTGAAAACGCACTTAATATTGAAGTTTTACATTTAGAAATTTTGATACTTACATCATCTTACTTTCAGCTAAATGTAGAAATACTATGTAAGGTGTTGCTACAACATTTGAACGAATTCAAGCCTTCCATCAAATGACAGTTGATCAAAAGTTGAGATTGGGGGGAGGGGGTCAGTTTTCATCAAGAATTATGAATGTAAAAATTAATGATCCATCTAACTGGATTGCTGAAGCTGTAATCTCATAAAGATCCATTATCACTAGACATAAATAAACATGAACTAAACACTTAAATGCTGATCACTAGCTAGCTTCTCAAAGTTACCAATGGTTATTGATGTCTTGTGACACCAGTTCGATTCAATATAATTCATGCCATCAGTCCATTACATAATGTCTGTGGGCATGTTATAAATGTTGTAGTTGTAGTAGATAACTGTAGATTTTAAATGCTCGCATGCTGTGCTAGTCCTGATAAGATTCTGTTACAAAGCCTGGCAGAGATGAAAGTTGTCCACTAAAGCTTATGAGAAGTTTTAGGAATATGCCTGCAGGTCATTCCCCCCCCCCCTGACATCAGACACCAAACCATACTTTATAAAACCAACATTCCAAAACCTTATGTGCCTGTGACCGTTTTATTATACCACAGATGACCATGTAGG
Organism: Lymnaea stagnalis; assembly: GCA_964033795.1. Lineage (NCBI taxonomy): Eukaryota > Metazoa > Mollusca > Gastropoda > Lymnaeidae > Lymnaea > Lymnaea stagnalis. The sequence goes on from CAXITT010000363.1 coordinate 540,024, forward strand.
ATTTTTTTAAACAAGTAATCTGTTATATTTTGGGAAGGAAATTTTTGCCATTCGTAAAAAAAAATTCAATTTTATATCTATTGAGTTTTTCATTTCTTTCGCTCAACACCCCCCTTCCCCCCCCCCCCCTTCTCTTTTTTTAAAAGAAAAACTAGTATTTTATTAATGGAGCCTGGACTTTTTTTTTATTTAACAAGGATCATTTTAAAAAACATTGTAACCTATGGAGGAGAGTAAGGCTGTCAAGAATTAAAGTCTTCAGTTAAACATTACATTTTAGGTAGTATTATTTTCCATAATGAGCAAATATCTTTTATTGTCATTGATAATTTATCATCAGCTTTTGAAGTTAGATGAATGTGTAGACCGTGCAGACACATTTAAAAATGTATTTGCTTTATGTCCTTATTGGTCAAATACTGATGAAAAATTTGACTGACTGATACAAATTCAATGCCTAGATTTGAGTCTCATTATGCATTTCTAAGTATACTTGATAAATTACTATTGACATGCATCTACTCAACTTCGTGCTGTAAACCATCTAAAGACTTAAATAGATTTTTCTGTAGGAAGAAATTGAAAAAACTAAAACTATGGGTTTATTTATTATCAAGTGAAAAATATACAATAACCGGTGTAGGTAGAACAAAGTATTTTGAGGTTTATCTGACTTTACTTTCCAATTTCTTTCATAGCTAAGTTTTTTTAGTTGTTGGTTTTGTTGTTTTGTTGGTTTTTTTTAATGATTAGGTAGATAAACATTTGAAGCAAACACTGTATTCAACTGATTCTAATGAATGTTTTCCTTTGCTGCAGGTCCAAGTGAAGAACCTAATCATCTCAGAGTTGTTGAACTGGAGCAAGATGCCTCAGGATCTTTGGGCATAAGTGTTGCTGGGGGTCTCAACAGTCCGATAGGAGATGCCCCGGTTATAATTGCCTCACTGAACCCCACAGGGCCGGCAGCTATTTCTGGAAAGTTGAGGGTTGGTGCTGCAAATAGTTTTTCATTTCAACTTTCGGTCCCAATTTAAAATGGATGACCTTGTCTTGTGTTTGTAAAATTTATGAGCTTTGATTGTGTTGTAAAACTGATGACATTGTCTTGTATGTGACCAGGCTGGAGACAAGATCCTCAATATCAATGGAACATCAACTGAAGGCATGACACATGAACATGTGATTAATGCTCTGAGAGCTGACAAGAAAGTCACACTCCATGTTGTACAAGGTGAATACTCACAATACTCTGTAAATACCAGGAAATTCTCTCTTGCCAAAGGACAAACGTTGGTTGGGGGGGGGGGGTGTTGTCCCTATTTCCCTCAAAAGGTGGTCATGAAAATTTTTTGTAAAGTTAATTGTAATGGAAATTATTTTTTCTTCAATAACTGCTCATTTTGTTTTTACCACTAAAGCTTATGGGAAGTTTTAGGAATATGCCTGCAGGTCATTCCCCCCCCCCCCCTGACATCAGACACCAAACCATACTTTATAAAACCAACATTCCAAAAGCTTATGTGCCTGTGACCGTTTTATTATGCCACAGATGACCATGTAGGAGCACACCTGTGTTTCTATTGTTGAAAACATAATGTTTGACCAACAAGTTGAACCAGTGTATCCCATCCCCATGAAATTAATGCTGCCAACTGACACAGTTTCATCCTAATGATAAGCCACAATTCTAGAGATTTTTCCAGTTTCCCCATCGAACAATTTGTATTTAAACAGTAAATGTTAAAATATTAGTTTTTTTTACTTGTAAATTACAGTAAACATTTTTTCTGGGTCTAGTTCAATGGTGAACAACCAGCAGTTCCAGAGCCGCATACAGTTCTTTAAAGGAATTGATGCTGCTCTGTTATACTGAGTTATAAAGCCAGCTATATCCAAAATATTTTCTTAACAAATATCATTTATTATAATTTTTTTTAAAAAGGCTCCTCACTCAAAAAGTTTGCAGACTCCTTGGTCCATTCCAATCACTAAAAGCAACTAAATTTACCTTATTTATGTTTCCATATATGACTTTTTTTTAAACAAGTAATCTGTTATATATTGGGAAGGAAATTTTAGCCATTCGTAAAAAAAAATTCAATTTTATATCTATTGAGTTGTTCATTGCTTTCGCTCAACACCTCCCTTCCCCCCCCCCCCCC
>CAXITT010000363.1:566303-605234 GCA_964033795.1 Lymnaea stagnalis
GGGGGGGGGGGCTACGAATTTTTAGTAATTTTTAATATAGTTTTAATGTACTGTAGCGTATTTGTATGGTGAATGAACGGACAGGACATCAGCTTAGTTACGTTCTCTTTATTTTCTCTTTACTTTAATAATTTTTTTTTCTATTCTTGACTAAAAAATTTGTATCCAATCAATCCAGGGGGGGGGGCAAATGCCCCCTTGCCCCCCCTCTGCGGGTGCCCATGCCCTGTCGTTATTATAACATGTTCATATGACTAATTTGTATGAACCTTTCGAAATTCTTCAAGATTTCTGTTTCTCTAGCACAGCTTGAAATGTCTAACAAGGTTTGGAATATTGTAGTGCCCCAAAAACCCTTTACAAAAAATAAATTTCACATTTGAACATCAATGTGCAAATGATAATAAGGGGGAAAAATACTGGTACGTACCGTTATAAGGTTTTATAAATGTAATATGTTGTTTTAAAATCACTCGTTAACAAAACACTACGTAACAAAGGGACGATACCACTGATTTAATATAATAAAGAAAGAACGATAACCCAACTAGTGCTCGTTACAAGCAACACTTTATTTATACTAACAATTCTGGTTTAAACGAACGAAATCGAATCCACAGAAATCAAATTTTAAAAACACGTCCAACGTACAGCACGTGAACACAAATAATAGGAGAAAACTAAAACTTTTAATACACACACACACACTCACAGTGAAAATTGTGGAAGTTTCCTGACTCTCTCGTGGTTCCATAATCTCCGGGGGGGGGGGGGGGNGGGGGGGGGGGGGGGGGGGGGGGGGTGTTACGTTTTTAGAATCTATCCTTTAGTCTAGAAGGGGAGGCTAGAATTATACATCTCTATTTAGAACCTTCTAGTAAGTTCAAGTAAAACGGTGTTTAGCAGGTATAAGAGCTCAAGTGGAGATATCTCTAGGATACAACTTCACATTGAACCAAAATTGAGGTCATCAACGTCTACACGCGGGGCTGGGCTATAACAAACTGCTATCGGGTTAGGTAGAAGGAAATGAAAACAAAAAAGACGTGTTTGGCTAAGAGCTTGTGGGGATGATATGTGAGAATTAGTTTGGTCCCGTCACCATTATCACTCGGACGAGACCTGAAGGCATCAGAACGAGTGATATTTTTAACCAGTTGAAGCGCTGATGTACATATTGACTACGTATAGAACCTTCACGGGAAATAGTCCATCATCTCAAGTGCCTTGTCTCAGAAGTTCTCCTCAGACTGTCAGAGTCTTTACGGGATTTAGTGTGGAAAGAAGAGTGGAGTAAATAGCCGTGGCTGTCAGTTGGTTTAAAATAGGCGGAGGTGAGCCGGCTGTTTTGATGAAGGGTGACCATCATGTCCAAAAAGTCAACTGATGTGCCAGAAACCGGCGTTGTGAATTTAATGGAGGGAAGAAAAGAACCTACACTATTGAACAAAAAAACAAGTTCAATTCTCTCCTCTCCATAGTGTGACCCCCCACTACCACCATCCAATTCTCTCCTCTCCATAGTGTGACCCCCACTACCACCATCCAATTCTCTCCATAGTGTGACCCCCACTACCACCATCCAATTCTCTCCTCTCCATAGTGTGACCCCCCACTACCACCATCCAATTCTCTCCTCTCCATAGTGTGACCCCCACTACCACCATCCAATTCTCTCCATAGTGTGACCCCCACTACCACCATCCAATTCTCTCCTCTCCATAGTGTGACCCCCCACTACCACCATCCAATTCTCTCCTCTCCATAGTGTGACCCCCCACTACCCCCATCCAATTCTCTCCTCTCCATAGTGTGACCCCCCACTACCCCCATCCAATTCTCTCCTCTCCATAGTGTGACCCCCCACTACCACCATCCAATTCTCTCCTCTCCATAGTGTGACCCCCCACTACCACCATCAATGCACCGTTCGTCAAATTCAGGGAGGCGTCCAAGTTCGTTTTTTTTTTCCATGTCTTCTCAAACCTTGTTTCACATATCTCCTACAATTATTTACAAATCAAGATTGCTTGATTAGCCGGCTATTATCGCCCAGAAAATAAATACCATTGATTAAATAAAGAATTATTAAACACCACATAGTGTCACTTTAATAAAATAAATACATCTGAAACTACTTTTTTTATTATATCGGCTCCATAGCACTGGAATAGTTTGGTAAAACTTGAACAATATTTGGCTGCTTGATCTGTAATAAATCTTTGTAAAAAAAAAAAAAAATATCAGAATAATTTTTATTTACCTTTTGTGTGTGTGTGTGTGTGTGTGTGTGTGTGCTGATGTTAAAAAGAAAAGTATGTAAAGTTAAAAGTATGTCCCTAAACTTTCAACAGTGAATAGCATAAAATACAGGAACATAATATAAGGTATGTGCCCACAGTGTGTGGCAATGTAGGCCTTCTTCCACTGGTGTGGGGATGGTGGGGTGGCATTTAATGGTTTTATTGTTGTTTAATACCAATGCCTACATGCTAATGTTTTTGAATACATCATTATAAATAACACTGTTTTGAATAGAATGTGACCCCCTGGTGCATACGTGCTTATGTCAGGCAGGCATGCAATAATACACGAGGACACACAGACAGACAATTATTTCCGATGACACGCATACGGATCCTTATGTCCTGAGACCCACATACGAACAATTATGTCCCGGGACACAGACACACACGAGAATTAATGTATGGGGACGCGCATACTGCAAATTGTGTCTGGGCGCACATATCGGGTAGTTTTATTCGTACGCAGACGGACAATTATTTCCTGGGACACAAATATGAGAAAATTTATCCTTACACATGGCAGTTAATTTTAATATTTAATTAGATCAGCTCGGCTTGTTTTTAAAAGCACCAAATGCAATTATTTCATTAGGCCTACTGCTGTATGTCTTTGCTAGACCTCTATGCCAATAACCCGATGAATGAGATTGAAGGGCAGAATGTATACATAGACACTTTTATGGGTTAATACGTACTCTACAGTATTTAGACTGCTTGGCCTGGCAGTCTTTAGAAAACAGGATAGCAGCTTAGTGACAGAAGGTTGCGAACTGCCATTAATCTTGTATTAGTGTGCTATTTTTATCCATATTGACACCGGTGACAGCAGGTAGGTGTGGAGGTATCCAGCTAGAACGTTTTCATATTGGCAAGTAGCCTACCATTGCTCTTTATGTAATTGAACTTGATTCATGGGTGTACGCTTGAGTTGAACAATACGTGAATTGTCTTGTTGTTTTAAGTGCTTGGAATGCGTAGGTCTAATCATGGACCATTTTGTTCAAAAGATCATTTAAAACGATCATGGCCATGCAGAAAAATGTGTTGGTGTGCAGACTGGCTGGTGTCGTCATGTCTCGATTGATTACACTGGCTGGTGTCTTCATGTCACGTTACATTGGCTGGTGTCCTCCTGTCACGTTACACTGGCTGGTGTCATCCTGTCACGTTACACTGGCAGGTGTCTTCCAGTCACGTTACATTGGCTGGTGTCGTCTTGTCTCGACTGATTACATTGGCTGGTGTCGTCCTGTCACGTTACATTGGCTGGTGTCGTCCTGTCACGTTACAGTGGCTGGTGTCGTGCCGTCACGTTGCATTGGCTGGTGTCGTCCTGTCACGTTACATTGGCTGGTGTCGTCCTGTCACGTTACATTGGCTGGTGTCGTCCTGTCACGTTACATTGGCTGGTGTCGTCATGTCACGTTACATTGGCTGGTGTCGTCCTGTCACGTTACACTGGCAGGTGTCGTCCTGTCACGTTACACTGGCTGGTGTCGTCCTGTCACGTTACACTGGCTGGTGTCGTCCTGTCATGTTACATTGGCTGGTGTCATCCACGCAGACCTAACTGGTGCTTTTCTTTTCCATGCCTGGATTCCCAGCTGGTGTAGATTTTTTCCCACATCGTCCATCCATCTAAACCATTTTCCTTTGGGGTTTTGGTGGTGCACCCTCTTCACTCCTCTGTCATTTGGCATTCTTTCTAAGTGCCCAGCCGAGCGTAGCCTACCCTGTTTTATTTCTGCAATTAGCGGGGGATCCTTATATAGACAATACTATTCCTAGTTCGTATTCTCCATCCATATTCATCCTTGTTTTATCTCCCGTGTGTTTAATAGGTTTTCTGCCATTTTTGTTAGGGTCCAATTTTCACTTCATAACGTCTGATTACAGTTTTACATATACAGTGGAACCTCTCATAACGAGTAATTCGCATAACGAGCACAAAAATGTGAAGAAGTTGCTTTCTTAACGAGCGATATTTCGCATAACGAGTTACGCAGAAAGGGGAAGTCCCTTTTTCCTGACATTCATTTGTGAGCCGGGGCTTCCGCTCCGATGCATTAGTCCAGCGGTTCTCAATCTGTTGGTTGTGACCCCTTGGGGGGGGGGGGGGGGGTAGCGCGGCCCTTTCCCAAGGGTCGCCTTGGACTATCTGAAAACACACAATTTTCCTGACATTCATTTGTGAGCCGGGGCTTCCGCTCCGATGCATTAGTCCAGCGGTTCTCAATCTGTTGGTTGTGACCCCTTGGGGGGGGGGGGGTGGGTAGCGCGGCCCTTTCCCAAGGGTCGCCTTGGACTATCTGAAAACACACATTCTTGCAGCTATGAAGTAGCAACGAAAATAATTAGGTTGCTGGGGGGTCGCCAAGACACGAGAAACTGTATTAAAGGGTCGCAGTACTAGGAAGGTTGAGAACCATTGCATTAGTCTGTGTTTAGCACTCGGTCTGTTAGCGTATTGTTTTCGTGGATGATCACCAGTTTTTACAAATTTTGTATTCAGACAGTATTCGTAAAAACCTATGCTAAAATGTCTTCGAAAAAACAAACCACAAGAAGACAATCATAAAAGAGAAAAAATAACTGTTGAAATGAAACGTAAAATCATTGAAAAGTGAGAGCAAGGTGTGAGCGTGGCTATTCGTGCTACAAATTTATTCAATGATAATGCTGTGATACATTTTCGTCAAATTTGGAAGCGTCGGCAAAAACAAATGTCTTTAGACAGTTTTCTAGTTAAAAGGATTAATTATTAGTCATAAATTCAAATTTTTATTTAGTTTTTTTGTTTCAAATCTAAATTATATTCCAAGTTGTTACACTCCTTAACAATTCATAAGTAATTTTTTAAAAATAATGTTAATAAAATTTTTGAAAAATTATTATTTTTTCATCATGGAACGCATTATCGTATTTTACATTGATTTGTATGGGAAAAATTGTTTCGTTTAACGAGTGTTTCGCTTAACGAGTAGGAGTCTGGAACGAATTAAACTCGTTATGAGAGATTCGACTGTAGTTTTCTTTGTTTTTCTTGTAATATTTTTACTTTTGAATTGTTTTTTTTTACTACTGAAGGAAGCTCTTTACCCGGCCAATGTTCTTTCTTTCATTCTGTTCGTAATTCATTCATTTCATTGAATAAAGATCCGAGGTATCTGAATCGATTTACTTTTCCAAAAGTCTGGTTTCTAATTATAATGGATTCACCTGTCTTTCTTCTCTTAAAATATTCATGTTTTTTTTTTTTTTGTTGTTTTTTTTCCAAGCTCTGCTTGAAGACATGCCTCTTTTAATTCAAAAAAGTCTTTTGATTGTCTTTACTACTTGTCCCTAACGCTGCTATGTCATCAGCACATGCAAGATACTGAAGGGGTTGGTTGTAGAGAGTGCCTATCGGTCTATCGGTTGTGAGTCTTTTGTCTCCCTCAGAAACTACTCTGTTATTGTTCCTCGGGTGTCAATGTGTATGTTTCTTATAAAGCTCTCTAGTGTTAGGTTAAATGGCAAACAGTGAGTCTCCTTGTCTTAGACCTCGTTTAATCTCAAATTCTCTTGAACATTCTCCCTGAACCTTGATTTTGCTTTTTCAGTTGTTTAATGCTACATGTACGGTATCAGTCTTGTCAGTTTGTTGGGTATGACAAACTCGTGCAGTCTCATATAGATATTTTCTTTTAATACTGTCATAGGCCATTTTATTGTTCACGTAGAGTTGATGTTTATGATGTTGGCACTTGTTCAGGGAATTGAGACACTAAAATTGTCCACCGTGATGGGGAAATCAAACCATCCGGGGGGGGGGGGGGGGGGGGGGGGGGGTGAGATGCTCATGTCAGCTGTTGCCGTCGAGCAAAGGACAGCAAGAAAATTCACGGTCCTGATTTATTTCCTTCTTCAAATTTTATTATTTATGCTTTAATATCAAAATTGGCTTCTTGAAAGAATTGAAATTATATTTCATACATTTTGTAAACAATGGACGGTCGCTGGAAACTGTACGCTTACATGTTCTTTAGACTTTATGTTAGGTAAAGATATGACTAGAACGGTATGCCTCTTTAAATATGACGTCATGGTTTACTAAACAGCCCAAGCCCCATTCAAACCAATTAAACTTACTTTTTAAAGTATTTTGCTTTAGACCTAAAATGAATAAATATTATAGTATTTATTTGCTTGTAATTGTAGGCTATCGTGTACATGTTGCCCTCTATAAGCAATAGGGCAACTGATATTCTGCTGTAACTATTTATATTTTTTACAGATAGACAATAATTTCACCTGTGGAGGTGACTTCAAAATTAGCAATCTCTTGTCTTATTCGTAATAATTAGTTTAGCATCTAATTCTTTATTCACAAATATTTAGGACCCCTTTACGTATCTCAAATTGGTTTTTTTTTTTGGTGCCTTTAATTAATTTTAGCGCAACTTTAAAAAAAAAACGATGTCAAATCAACCAGCCCTGCCTCCCTTGTTTTGTTTTATTTTTTATTTTAAATGGCTGGTTTTTGGGGTGTTTTTTTTTTCGAAGTGGAGAAAAGGATTTACATTTTACATGAATATTTCAAAACTACTGTAGTATATAATCTTTTGAGATCAAATGTATTGAGTATTGCATATTAGCCACATCTTGTTGAAATAATATTTTTGTTCATAAATGGCAAGGTTAGACTTCTTTTTTTCTCCCATTGCTGCGGGGCAATATAGTTAATTTTAATGTATGCTACTCAATAAATTTAATCGATAACGTCATTGTAACAATATATGACTGATTTTTGGGCAGACAGGCTACACAATTATTTAACAATATATGACTGATTAATAATTTTGTAGCCCTTCTGCCCAAAAAATTTGTTTAAACATATTACTGATCAAAATAGCTTCTTTTAGATTAAAAAAAAATTTACTAAAATTTCTAGCTTTTACACTACATTAACTCATTAACTTTCACTTTTTAGGTTAATGCATCATGAACTCATTAACTCAAGGTTCGCTTTATCCGTTATTAATTTTATGTGCTAGATTTCAAGGATACTACTTCCTTTTCTTCCTATTAAGAATTTTCCTCAACTCATAGATAATAATCATGGTATATATTGATAATGTTAAAGCCTATTGGGAAAATGTGGTGCGCTTTTTATTAGAGCAGTGCCTACAGCCTACATTACTCCAAGCAGGGGCGGGGGGGTTGATTTTTACATAACAATCCATCAGATTCATTAAAATCTTGATTATCTGGTTAACTACCATGAGCCAGTGGGAGCGGGGCTACGTTTCTTCCATTATGGCCACGAGCCAAGGGGGGGGGGGGGTGAAATCCTTTTACGTCACGATAGACGATTAGACAGGGTAAAAATATAAGATTCTTACTTGGGGTATGAGATTTCGGAATGTTTCAAGATGGCGTCAAAGTGACTTGGAAGTGATAAAGCTTAAGTTTGTTAGGTTCATTTTCTTCTCAGTCGCAGAAGGAATAAAATTAGGTAATTTTCTTAAAATTAAAGGTATTTCATCTTTTTAGGGGCTTCACTTAGGTACATGGAATGGAGAGCTATTCGGTAGTTACTTGAGCCTAAGTAAATAATCTTCAATTCAGGCGTCTAGGTCTATTTGAATTGAATGAATTATCGACGAATAATCGAATCGATTAGTTCGTAATAGGCCGATTAGGCGTAGGCCTAAAATCAAATTTTGGTGGAGTAAATTATAGAAAAATTAGACCTACTAGTTAAGCATAAGCTTATTAGTATTATTTAAATAACACAACTTAGTTATGCCTAAGGACCTAACTCCTCTTTGATTACCCAGGTCTGAACACTGAAACTGAATTATTCAATGTGTGGCTACCCCAGCTTTTTTTTTTTCGAAAGTGCTGCTTACACCGCAGCGGTGTACCTTGCAAAACCATGGCCCTAGGCCTGCGTACACAGTGGCGGTGAACCTAGCAAAACCATGGACCTTGGCCCGCGTACAGCGGTCCAAAAATTAACCATCATTGGCTTGGGCTTGGTCTTCATATATCATATGGTCTTAGTCTTGTCAGTCTTGTGGTAGTAGACTTAACAGTGTAAACGCTTCAACGACCCTTGGTGATATCATATTTTGTGATTAATTCCCAGATGCTGATCGAGCCTTACTAACTAGGCCTATTTTTTCTCCTCTTTCTTAAAAATATATATTTTATAATTATATTATTATAATAATAATATGTTCATTTGTATCAGTATTACTTTTTTTTTTTACAGAAATTATAAGTTTTAACTTTAAATATTTTAATTATTATACTTTATGTACCAATTATTTATTAAGTGCTTAAACTTGAACAAGATGTGCCGGCCTTAAAACACATACAAGACATCAAATTACGTTAAGTCAGATAAGCCATGTCTGCGGTTCCCAAAGGTGTTTTACAATGAAACCAATGATTAGCACAAACTCTTGGGACCAAAGCAAAAGTGGTGGTAGTTGCAGTGATGTTCTTTTCCAAGATTCAGCCAGTATGATGATCATGTTCCATAATTTGAAAGATGAAGACATATGTACAGTAAAAATAAGAACAAATGAGAAGACAAACAGAAAGTGCATGTATGATGTGTTTTACATGTAAAATAACCACAGAACAACTTTGAATACTAAGCGAAATTTTATGGTATTTAAACATAAACATTCTTCATGCCGTTAATTTACATTTTACTTTTACATGTAAAGGTAGTCATGTTTTAGCCTACAGCTTTTCATGAATCTGCTACGAACTTCCAAACAAAATACCGGTATTTGAATATTATGTGCATGGTTGTCATTTCAACTATCTTGCTTTCTCTATTTTTATGTGTTCATTCACGACCCTCAGTCTTGTAGCAAATCTTTTGAAAATGTCATGATTTTATAAACACACAGCGCAATAGCAGATTATATAGCAAAGCAATAAGTCTGTGTTAACCCTGTTCATGACGTAAATTTGTTTCCAGGGTGCATTGCCTGTGCTATTTGTAGTCGTAGGGTAAAACACAATGTTGTCTCACAGAAACTGTTGCACAATGTCTGTGCTATTTCAAGGGGGTTTTGTTAAAAAATCAATCCATACTGGGTGTGAGTTAAGGGTAAAGCTGTCGTCTGGGCCCTGAAACACCTGGGGCTGATATTTAAGGGGACTAGAGTTGTGATGTGGAACAAATTTAAAATATCAACTACAGGGGGCACAAAACCAAAAATTGACAGGGGGCCTACCAAGTCACGTGATAGCTTTGGATAGACATTGTCCATAAAAGATGTCTGCATCACAAACAAAACGTTTTGTCTTCAATTTTTGTTTCTTCATTTTTTACTGACTCACTCACACTGAGACTGACCATCTTCTCCTGTCTGAATCTAAAAATACTTATAACATTGTGATCCCAACTTAACTCACGCACTGCCATCTAGACACTTTCCGTAAATTAAATTGATGTCATACTCATCTTCTTATTAATCATTCATACTGACTTCTTCTGTTTCAATCTGTTTGTTATTTTTAATGTTTATTTTTCATGTTTATTTTTCATGGATTTTAACAGATAAAAAGATTTTAAGATATCTTCAATTATGGACTACTCAGCAGCTAATGTAGAACAGGTACTGAAAGTAAAAGTAAATTAATTAGACCCAATTCACTAAGTTTTTCAGTAAGTATTTTGTAAGGTAGTCCTGTGACAATTAGACCTAACAGATATATCTGTATTTTTATCTACAGAATGCTGCTATAAGCTCTACATTCTATAAAAATCACTTTCTAATAAATAAAAAAATATCTTAAAATTTTCCAAAATACAGGCTATTACATAAACATAAATACTAATAAAAATTATCATAAGTTACAAAAAAAATTATTGATTCTGTTTGTTTTTGTTGCAGGCAGTCAAGCAGTTTTATCTTAATCCAAGTCTTCAAAGTGAAGTCCACTTTTGGCTTACAGGTGCACAGATATCCCCTGCAGCTTGGTCCTTTTGTTGGGAATTAATGGCACCTAATAAGGTTTGTTCACAAACTAAATAATCCTCTTCGTAATGGCTCTCATATAGTTTTCATTTATTATACATTATTATTAAAATATTGCCATTAGGCAATAGATGATAATTTTTCTATTTCAATTGGTCATGGGTTTATTAATAAACAGTATGCATCAATTGGTATTTGTTAAAATTATTTATTATCTTTTGCTTCCTGTCTTTTTCAGGGGATTGAAGTGCAGTATTATGGTGCAAGTTGTTTACATGTTAAAATTGTCAGATTCTGGTAAACACTTAATTCGATAACTCTGAGCTCCTTTTTAAAAGATGAAGATTATTAGGTCCTTTGGTGATATTTATAATGACATGATGAACAATCCCTATTATTTTAATAAATTAATATAGTTCTTATATTCTGATAAGTGAATAGCATCAAAATATAAAGACACATGTGCTTATTTTCTATAATTGTTTCTCATAGGCATGAAATTCCATCAGAACAGTATGAATCTTTCAAGTCAAAATTGCTTGAAACAGTTGTACAATTCGCATTAGGTCCTAAAATTATACTTACTAGACTATGTGTTGGGGTAAGTTTAAACAACTAATGATATGTGAAATAAGTGTAAAAATTTATTTTTTAAAATAACCTATGGGTCTTCTTGTTTAAAAATTTGCTTAATAATGCTTTGTTGCTGCTTTATTAATAAAAAAATTTATTGTAAATCCTGTTATTAATATCAACGTATGTTATGATGCGTAGAATAACAGATAATTATTTGCACATATTCCAGCTTTCTGCATTAGTACTTCAACTTCTTCCAGAAAAATGGCCAGATGCAATCCAAAATCTTATAACTACATTCCAACAAGAGGGATTTGCTGCTTTACCAGTGAATATATTTATTAAATATTGTTAAAGCTTGCTGTCTTTGTCATTTGCATTAAAAACATTTTTAAAATATTAGTTTCAACTTAAATAATTGTAACCTATATAAAAAGTTTTTTTTATTTTTTTTTCAGACAGTGACAAGATGCCAGATTCTGCTTGAGGTACTCACAGTGCTACCAGAAGAGGTTAGCAACTTATCTGCTCTTAACAATAATTTGTGGTAAACAAACCTCCATTAGAAAGGTCTCCCAAATTTAGTTGCCACATGTTTTAGTATTGTTTTACTCGAAATGCATCCTGGGTCATGCTTAATGGTGTTTGTTAGTTCTGACTGAATTTTAACAGAGTCATTATTGCTGACAAGTTGCCAGGATGGAAAGAGAAACTTCAAATAGCCGACCCTGGTTGTAGCCATGCTCATGTTGCAACATATTCCAATTGTTTTATTCATTTATTTCTTGTTTTATGGAAATAGTGGAAGAGGCATTCTTAGTGCTTTGATGTGATGACAGTCAATCTAATGTGCATGTTATGTTTTATTATGGTCGTGTCATATTATTAGTTAGGAATTCAATTATTTTGTTTTCTTTGAGTGTGCTGCATTCTTTTATTACTTACTCATATCATATATCTTTTTTAAAATTGATATTTTCTTACATGTTGTTATTTTAATATAAAATTAAGTAACTGAGCTAGGCCAAAAAAAACAAAGAAAGAAAGTCATACTGGGCATGAAATGAACAAAAATATTGCAATAGAATAAAACATTATCTGAATTATGTAGATTTATTGGAAAATAAATAAAACTGCAATGTAGCCTACATTTACTGCATTTGCCTACCTGAATCTTTGCAGTATATATACTACTTGCACCAAACAAGACACACATTTTCACATAAGAGCCTCTTAATAGCTGGAAATGGGAAAATTTAGGCTTCCTCTTTTATGTATTTAGACCTCACCGTCATTCACTATTTTAGACCTGCTAATAACTAGAGTGTAAGCTTGACATATTGACTACTGCTCATGAACACATTTAACCTCTGGCTGCTCTCATCTATTTTTGGTCATTTTATAGCATTTTTTAGCCTTAGCTAGGTATCTATGTTTATTATTTTGTTCACATAATACCCACACTGATTGTTGTGATCTGATCAGTCTATCAAAGTTATATTGATGCAGCCCTGGCTCAAAAGTGTTCATAAAAGTCTTTCAATATTTTTTTTTCCTATTGTATTGCTTTTCCCCATCCCCTTTTTTCTCCTTTTAGTTTTTCAGCACCAATCTTCCTCAGCTAAGGAGGACTATTTTGAGGCAAGAACTAACCAAGGGGCTTGACCATGGTAATTTTACATTATGTCTTGTCTCGGTGGCGATGTACTTAAATGAAATCACTAATGTCTTGAACTAAACAAAAATGTTACCAGACACCTTAGTTTAGCTTAAGTTGAAGAAAGGTGGAGACAATTAGCAATTCCAAATAATTAATTAGGTTGGTTTTTTAAAGGTTCAAAACCTTAAGGAAAATAATTAAATTTTAAAAAAAATAATGTTTTTTTCCAATATTGTATTTCCCAATTGGAGAAATTAAAAAGAAAAGAACCATTTGACAATCCAGTTTTGGGTATTATTTAAAATGTCGTCTTGTAGCAATAATTCACTGTAGATGGTTGCCCTTACAATAACATCTTGGATTGGTTTTTAAATTTATTTTTGTCCTTCCTTTTTTTGACTCTAGATGGTTTTTATAGAATTTATTACAAAGAATTTGTGCTGTATTAAAATGTATTGTGGCATAGAAATGTACAACTAACTTCACTCAGGGCAGCATCAGTATTAGAAAAACACACTTTGAAGGTTTGGTAAACTTTATGTAAACATGCTATGTTTGTAATAGATTGGTTATAATCACTTGTAGATTTTTTAACACATTTATTGCTTCAAATGATTATTTTATTTGAAATTAAGATAGCACATGTACATGTTTGTTAAGATGATGAGCACTGCTGTAATAGACCTAACTAAGGCAAAATGTTCCTGGCATTATTGCATGATGACTGTACATTTTATAACTATTGTCTGGGTCACTTTACCTCCTTTTTACTTTATTTCCCTTTGCTAAAGATAATAGATTCTCTTTAAGAAGTTATTATCTAATTGTGTAACAATTGTTTCATTAAGGTGTCAAAAAATTATAGTTACTTAATTTCCTCCATGTTGCTTTTTTTTAGCTTGGAGTAAAATTAAAAGAGACATTAATCCTTATTTTTCTTTAGTAATTCCACTTCTGCAGTCACTGCTGACAGATGAAAGCCCACTAGAGGTTTACCAGAGCTCTCTAAAGGCATTCTCAAGATGGGTTGACTTTGGTCTTGCAATGGATAGAGCAGAGCCCATTGTCCATCAAGTTCGTATTTAACTGTATTCGCAAGCAAAAAATCATATTTTGAAGTTATTGATCTTAAATTAAAACAAATTTTTGTTTAAAGATATAAATAATAAGGGATAGTTATGGATTGTCCAAATATGTGTGTTGTAATTTTTAATACATGTTATTTTTAATACCTACTATTCATCAGGTTTTCCGATCCTTGCGCAATCCACATTTATTTGATATAGCATGTGACACATTGGTCAGTGTTTTTGCACATCCAGAGTCGTACAAGTAAGTAGTGTTGTACATTCTTACATTGAGTTTTGTTTACATTTTTTTTAGTTTCAGATTTTTTAGGTTACACGTTAAATAAAATTTGATATCCATGTTCTCATTTCCAACATATCATATTTGCTTGCAGATATCCAGTTACAATCCAAAGACTTTTATCAGAAGTATTGGCCCTCCATGAATTGCTTTCACATGCTGTGCAAGATGAAGACAAGGTACTGTGCTTTATTATTCTCCCATATATTTTAGTTCGTCACAGTTACAAAAGAGGAATAACTATTTAAATAATAATATAGTTCAATGATTTAGTTCAATTCTTTGGAGTGTACTGCCTTCAAGCAGGTTTCTGTATTTAAATATAAATAGACATTGCAATATATCTCAGAGTTCTAATCCCAAGTTAGAGTATGTTGCTTATAAGTTGCTCAGACAAACCAAAGTGGCTCAGAATAGTCCTAAAGCAGTATGCCTTTTTTTTTAAAGACTTTCTTTCTAATCGCATTTGTATTGCCCTCTTGACCAGTGTAATTTTTTTGTTTACACATGAGACTAAGCAAGCGAGCTTGGTTCATTTCATCATATGTTTGATGTTAACCTGAAAGGACGCATCTGAGTTGTGTCAACATCGCGTTTGTTTTGGGGGGGGGGGTGTTAGGTCATATGACTACTATAGGATCTTTGAGATTTAAAAAAAAAAATTAATTAATAATTCTTTTGTTGATAATATAAAAATTTTAATACTGAAGTTGCAAATACAAATTAAATTTTAAAAAACTTTCTAACAAAGATGAGTTAAAACGCACTATAGTAGATAATTTACAATTTATTAAAATGCATTAAGGAAAGAAAGTCTGTGGAGAAAATTTTTTCCAAAATTAATAAAAACAAAAAATATGTACGTTGCAACTACATTCAATTCGAATCCTTTGGCTACATAGAGTGCACAACTACACTTCTTAAAGTCTTTTTAAAAAGGTAATTTTAATTTTTTAAATTTAAAACCCCTAAATGTTTTTTTTATGGGGAAATTATTTTATCTTTACTTAACCATTCTGACAACAGAGGTATTTTCAAATGTTGCATGTTTTCCCACTTGTTAGATAAGAAGGATATATTTGCTGATCTATTTAATTATTCTTCTTGACATTTTAAATCCTGTTAATTATGTTGCACAGATTAATTGGTATATTAATTATAGATAGTTTTTAAATACAGAGAAAGGATTTATTGCATTCATAATGCCTTCCTTACAAAGAGACTTCCCTATTTCAGCCTTAAGTCTTTTGTTGGAGCCTCATATCCAGTTATGCAAGCTGAGCTATTTATTTAACATAATATTTTCATTATTTTTAAATCATTAATGTCGCTTTTGTTTATGGGTGGCTTGAAAAATCTTTGGACGGCTAATTGACCAACTTCCCATCAACTCATCCAGCCGAAACTTCGCACATAGACTCATTGCAGACCGCTAAAATCAGTTTTTCCTGTTTTTCAAGGGGAACATGAAAGAAATGTAATTTTGTGCGCTAATGAGATTCCTATTCAAAAAATATTGCAAGTGCGTTTGGTTCGTAATATTTTTTATATTTTTTCTCTGAAATTTTTGTTGAAACGAATCTGCTGTGTAAAAGCGGATGGTTAATTTGAATATCAATATATTTCAGGGGGGGTGAAAAAAATTGGGGGGGGGGGGGGGGGGGGGGGGGCGCGACACGAATTGTGATTCTTATAAAGTGCGTTACTTGAATGCGTGTTTTGTCAAATTCTCAGAGGCCCCCCACCATTGCTCAATATTACATTTTATGAAGGATTTATACAAAAAACTTTGTTGTTTGGGGTTGTTTTATTATATCATAAAATTAATAAGATAACTGTATTAGATTACTTGTAGTTTTAGTTGGAATGCACAATTTATAAAAGAATACATACATGGTTAAATCTTTTTTAATCAACAGCAAATTAATGTATATGAGTCAATACAAAAACTCAGATAAAGTGGGTAATTTTTTTTTATCCGTGCAACCCAACTATTGAGACAAAAACTCAATATTTTTTATATGAACAGATTTTAGGCTGTAATGATAATTATAAATTTGTAAAGTCCAGGGAGTTGAGGATTGTCAGACCAGAGAATGTGACCCAGGGCTTCCACTTGACAAGAGTCAAATAAAAATTTCATGTTTGGAATATCTATGAATGAATCAATGTGTTTTTTTCTACACTAGGAAACGTGTGAAGGAATTTGTCGTGTGCTTGTATCTCTGTCAGAGAATCACACAAAGCTTATAGTGGAGTCTGTATTGGGACCTGAAGAGGTGAAACAGAATACAACGTCTTTACTACAGATGATATTAGTAAGTAAATGTGTGGGAAATCTATTTTCATAGTCAATTTTTTGGTAGTCCTATTGAAGTTAAAATTAATTATGTTCATAACAAATTATTTGAAAGTTATTTTTTCTTATTTTGAATCTAAAAATAATTTGCACAAGTCTCCATTTTTTACTGGGGATATATGGATAATTATGTTTTTAACCCCCTTCAGTGTGGCATCCATAAAGCTCCACCTTCATTGTGACACCCAGAGCACATGCCCCACTTGTCTCTTCCTCATACAATCACTGTCAGCAATCCAGGACCCATGTTTCATCAGACATTTATCTAATTGAATTGTTATTAATTTCACAGGCCTGCTCAGGTTTACCAGGTCATTTTCCAGTGGATGAAAGCTGTAGTGACCAAACCTTTACATTTTGGTATTTATTACAGGTATACGTTTAACTGTGCTTTTGTATTAGTGGTAAAAATACTAACAACTATTATAATTCTCCACTTTGAAACATACACCTTTGCAATCGTACATTGATATTGGTATTAACTTTTAATTATTTGTTATTTTATTTTAAGAATCTGTTATTTTTAAACAACATTGAGTGAACTGTTTTAGGTCATATTTAATTTGAATTCTTCCCTGCAGGATGAGCTGAGTATGATATCTGAGGAAGACTTTACGCCCTTGATGGAAGTTTTCAAGCCCATTTTTTTCTGCTTGATTGATGTTTTATTAATAAAGGCACGGCACCCTCCTGATGCTGAATATATGTCTTGGAGTTTAGGTAAATCAATGAGTTGGTCAGATTATTAGATGAAATATTATATAATTTTTAAGATGTCTAAGAGGAGTGAGTGGCTTTAGTTGTTAAAATAAAAACTTTTGGTTATGACCAGTTTGTTGGTATAAAATAAACTGAATTAGGAATAATTGAAAAGCATTAGTTAGGTCTGAGTGGATGGACATAGTGAGGCAGGCCAAAGCCCTACATGTTTGGTCTGAGTGGATGGACATAGTGAGGCAGGCCAAAGTCCTACATGTTTGGTCTGAGTGGATGGACATAGTGAGGCAGGCCAAAGCCCTACATTGGATGTAGCAGCACAGGGATGGACTGATGGAATAATTGTTGTAAGTTCATAAAATGTTGAAATGTATCCTTATCCTGAGATCGATCATCTGCTATACAATGAAACTTAATAATTTTATTTTTTAAATCCAATCCCAGAGGAAAAAGAACAATTTAGATGCTACAGACAGGATATTGGTGACACACTGGTGAGTTAATTGCAGCTATTATACAACTGGGTCTTAAATGTCAATATATAAATTGAACCAATGCACGCTAGTAAAATCTGTTCATGTAAACTATTAAAAATTTCTAACAAGCAAGCATTCATTTCAATCTTCAGATGTATTCATACAGTATACTTGGTGTCGAACTGCTGGCCCAGCTAGTTAATTGTCTGGTTTCTCTGGTGGAAAAATACAAACAGGGCAGTCAGGAATGGCAGGTTTGTATTTCTTTTTTTTTCAAGTAATAATTCTGTTTTGTAACTCCTGCAACAAAAGTGCTAATAATTTGTACGTTTATATCTGTAAACAACCATATTTATCATTCATCAAGTGATACAAATAACTCTTTATTCCACATTAGAATAACAATCATATTAAATAACTGATCCTGTTTAAATTTACATCTTCAGAATGTGGAGGCCATTCTCTTTGTATTTTCATCCATCTCAGAAAGTGTTCAAACTGATGAAAAGCTTCACATCCCAAAATTATTTATGCAACTTCGGGAAATTCCATTTGCTAATTCCCAACAGATATCAACAGCACTTAACATGATTGGTTAGTATATTTTCATACATCTTGGAATAGGTGTAGCAGCAGGCCTGCTTTTTGGCATCCGTCTGGCACAGATGACTTTTTAGAAATTCACATTCTAATTAAGACAAGATAGTAAAGAAAAGATTAGATTCTTTTATTGATTTAAATAAATGGAAAGGTGTTTTTGATCACATTATATAAAGTCACTTTCAGCATATGGATAAAAACTTTCTGATTAACTCTTTACATTCCTTACATTTTTTTTTTTTACATTTCAAGTAACCTTACAAAAGAGTTAAATAATTTAAGAATTTATGACTAAAATGCATGATGTTATAAATAAATTTGTAGGGAAGTGCTTATGAGGCTTATAGAAATGCTGGTTTCCAAAACTTGTGGGTGTGAGGAAAATAATGCAAATTTGTTTAATGAAAATGTGTAATAAATTTTTTTGGTGATCAGAGGGGAAAAAACATCTTTTTATTCAGAAAGCAAAAGTCATTTCTGTAATTCATGTCAAGAAATCAGAACAAGTACAAGCATTTTATCAAAATAAAAAAATTTAATAAAATGTGTCAAAAAAGGGAAATAATAAAAATAATAAAATATTCACAAGAATTAAAGGTTATGATTATTTTACCTGTTTAAAATTATTAATATACAACAAAAATAATCAGTAGACAATTAATACTTTATGTTACTCTATTAGATAGTTTCTTGTTTTTTTTAACAAAGGTAAGTGTCACTTGTGCTACTTTAGATTCTGGATATATTTTAGCACACTTGTCAATTTTATTTTAAATCTTTTCTTTCAGAAATTATTGGCTGGGTTCTATTGTATTTTGTGTTATTTACAATTGATGCACTGGTAACAACAGTTGTAGTAATTCACCTAATGCTCTAATAAGTTCTTCTGTGAAATAATTTTGGTGTTAATGATTAGGTAGCTTTAGTTTGTCTATGTAAGGATTTTCTTCTTAACTATCCTGAAGGATATAGCTGGCAATGTCACCAAAATGGAAAAAAAAAGGGTTTATCCAGTGCTGTCTTGGTTTCTTTAGGGTTAATATATCTATTTATAAACAGTTAAACACCACACATGAGTGAAATGTATGGACCAGGAGAGGTATCAACACTCAAACAAAACTGAAGGTATATCAGGTGGCTGTTCTCCCTACGCTTCTCTATGCCTGTGAAACGTGGACGGTCTACCAACGCCATGCAAGAATGCTGAACCACTTTCATACAACAAGACTCAGAAAAATCCTCAACATTAAATGGCAGGACAGGGTCCCAGACACTGAGGTGCCCATGTGGGCAGGTCTCCCCAGCATCTTCACAATATTGATGAAGTCCCAGCTTTGCTAGGCGGGACATGTGAGAATGTCAGATGACCGTCTTCCCAAAAGAATTTTCTATGGTAAGCTTGAACAAGGAGAGCGGTCTGCTTGCGGACAGAAAAAAACGCTTTAAAGACAACATAAAAGCCTCTCTGAAAGCGTCCGACATAAACCCAGACATGTGGGAGGAACAGGCAAAGGATCGAACTTTATGGCGTTCTACTTTGCATGGGAGCTCCATACAACATGAAGTTGGCAGAACAGCGGCTGCAGAGCGAAAGAGACATGCAAGGAAGGCCCGGTCTGTCTCTGCTTCCGGAGATGCGCCATCATTCCCCTGCACCTACTGGACAAGAGAATTTCGTGCCAGAATCGGCCTCATTAGCCATCTGCGCACCCACAGACAGAACAGCACAAACTCTGATTAAAGTGGTCATGATCGACTTCCGACTCATGAACAACAACAAAAAATTGCACCATCAGTTTTGGTTCTATTCACAATATAAATCCATTTGCTTTTATGTCATTTGAAATAAGAGAGACTGTTCTATTATCTCTACACTGAAAACAGTTAAAATTTCTTTATCTCATATCCAGCACTTCACCTTGCTTTGTTGTTTTTTTTTTTAAATTTTCTCCTTATAAAAATCAGACAACAAATTCACTTTGCCAAATTCACTTTGCGTAGTTCGTTCTTATTTACTGTTTCAATATTAGAAACTTTGAAGAATGTCATATGTTAAATAAATCTGTGGACAAGAGGAATTGGCCAAAAATCCATGGTAGGGTGTTGAAGTTGACCAGTATTTTTATACACTGGGGACCTGTACAGCTGCCATGTACAATTGAGGTCCAGGAAATTTGTAAAATTCATATGTTGAAATATCAACCAAACTCTGATGATCGACTGTTTAGAAGGTTCCATGGTAGATGAATATCTGTTGTATTTTACAAATGTTTCAAATCTAGTGTCAAAAATATCTCGAAAATACTTCAGGAAGAATAAACTGCCTCACTGTATCCCTTGTTGAAATTTCTTACCTCAGATGTAAGCCTGACTTTTTGACTGGGTGAAATTAAGGAGTGGGAACTGGTGGGTCATCATATTGTACATCATATGAGTTTAATTTTTGAAAGTAAACGAACAACTGATATTATATTTGGTATTTTGAGGGATGAAATGAACAAAAAGTATATTGGCCTATGCCAACTAATACGTGACTACACTTGTATTTCCAGTTTTTATAGCTCCCATTATTGTAAATACCATTATAACTTTAAAAAACTTATTATTGAATATTTTTATTTTCAACACACATTGATGACAAATTTCATATTCTTTAGGATGAATATATCAGCATAAGTAGCACCAAATGCAATATTTACGTTCCTTAGCAATAGTCACTAAGAATTACGACTTCACTATTATCTAATGTAATAAAATATTCACACATTATAAAGTAATGCAATTTTAGAAATTTCAATTTAAAAATCTGAAATATTTTTAAATGCTTAAAAACAAAAGTTATACAGATACATTTATACAAATAATAAGAAAACTCATAAAAGCATAGAATGATGCAACACTTGACAAAAAAATGAAATTCCAGTATTTAACTATTGCATTGGCTGTGATGGACAATTTTCTTAAAAATAGAAATCATTATCACTTGATTCAGGCTCTCAATTATCTTCTTCCTCAGAAGATTCAGATAGAAATTTGTTGAAATTTTCGCCATTAATATTCATTTTCATAGTGATTGCACTGCTAAGTCAATGTGAGTCTATTTAAGATAGCAACTCTGACTGAGTTATGTCACATGTTTCTTGAACTCGCAAAACAAATAAAAATTATTAAAATCTTTTAATTGTTAATTATTTTTTTATTTTTCTTCCAACTGTAAACTTTAAAAAAAAATAATTACTTGAAAAAATAAAAAATTTTGTCAGTGAAAAAAACCTGCGTATATAAAATTAGTTCATCCAGCTAACAATTTTTTAAACTTGAACAATTTAAATGTAAGACATAAATAAATGTTTTTCTTAAGTGCAAAAATCAGCCATCAATCACATATCATAAAAGCCTCAATTCCTGAATGGCAATATTCACTTCAAGAGTGATTATTTTATTTTTAACAGGGGATAAGCTTCTTTCTGACAGATTGAACAATGAATTTCTATATCTTTCAGTCCTTACTTTGAGGCAAAGAATTTGCCTCGATCGAGCTTAAGTAACTCATGAAGTTGGTGGGGTATTGCCTCCAAATTTTTTTTAATTTTACAAATGCATTTTCCTTCAAATCCATTATTATAATAAAAGAAATAGTGTGAGTGAAAAAATGTGTATGTTGTAATTTATGCTTTTCTTGTTTAGGTTCATTTGCTGAGTGGATGCAATGGCACCCTGAGACCCTGGGCTGTGTCTTGCCCCTTGTGCTCCAAGGAATTAGCAATCCAGATGTAGGGACAGCAGCAACAATAGCCTTAAAGGACATCACCAGAGAAAATTTGTCCAATATTCAACCTTTTGCACATCAGATTTTGATGGCTTGTCAGGTTTGTAAGCATGTTTTGTTACAAAATTATCTTAAACTTAATTTGATAATGGGAAATATTATGATCACTTATTTTATCCAGAGTCGTTGCTTGACCTTTGGAGTCAACCTGCTACTTTTGTTTCCCTCAATATTCAAAGTTGATATTTTAAATTTTTTCCACATCACAACTTTGGGCCCCTTAAAAATCTGAAGCCCACAAGGATGACTCTGATTTTAAACATTTGATTTGATAATATAAGAAAAGTATTGTTAAAGAATACATTTACTTGACAAGTTTTATCTTTTTTTTTTTTTTCAGAGTTGTTTTGAGGCTAATGTTTTGAAGGTGAGACCATTTTATTTGCTATAAGATTTTGTTAAAATGTTCCAATTTTTTGGGGTCATATTTGCATGATAAACTAGCACCAAGACTTTCTTTTGTAACATCTGAATTAAAAGTCTGTCTTGCAAATGAAATTTTCTTTTTTTTCTTTCAGTCTAGAGACTTGCTTCGACTTATGTCCAGTGTGGGTCATATACTGTCTGTGATGTCCTCCCATGAAATAATGCAGTATTTAGACAAAATGATTACCCCGCATGTAGAGCACCTTGTTGCCCTTGCAGAAACCCAGGTTTGTGGTACTTATTTGACAACAGATTTTTTTTTTCCAACTACTTTGCTTCTTTACATTATTTTTTATCATTGAACATTGTTTAACTTGATTATCAAATAGTCATATATAGGCTGTTCACCTATTGACCAACTGATCATTTATGTCATTAGTTAACATAGTAATAATAATAATCAGTATATATGATATGTATTTAAAAAAGCACATCATAATCATATTCCTAAAACTAGTGAAAAATTAGTTGTACAATAAATGGTTTAATTATTTCTAGCTAATGCTGTGAACCATGAGATGAATTTTTTTCCCTACTCTTTCCTGCAGCCATGTCCCTCCAATAGGTCAGATGTTCATACAACTGTTAGTATTTTTGCATGGCTCTTTGGTTCTCTCGACACTGAACTGGAGGGTGGTGATGAAGAACACCAACATCAGCAACAAGCAAAACAACAGCAGGATCCATCAGAGCCCAAACCTGTAAGTGTTTTATGGGTAAAATTAAATTGGCCGACCAGTCCTATATTTTCATGGAAAGACTTGAATGTAAATCTGAACTTTCTAAGAAAAAATATATTTTAAGTGGCGTGCATATTGATCACACCTTAACACTATAACATAGAAATTTATCCTTTTTTTCAGATATTTGTGGTACTTGAAAAGATTTCTCCATCAATTCAAAAAATTGCATATGCTTGGACATTTGATACTGGTATAATAGAGGTGAGTATTTTGACAAAATGTTGCAGATTGGTTCATTAGTTGTGCTTATGTTAAGAAATTTTCCAATTCATTAACTACGTGTGAGCAATAAAAGTGCCATCACTGAAAAAAATGTCTTGCAGTTCATGTAGAAACTATTACAGTACATATGTATCTATATATAGAACACCTGTTTTGCTGATCAGATGTTGAGTAATGTAACACCCATCTAAGTTTGGAAGTTAATTTTCATCCAACAGCTCATGTCATTTCTTCTATTGATAAAATGTTATCATTGCAGGCTGTTTGTGATCTCTACAAAAAAGCCCTACAAAAATTAGACAACGATTTTGCTCCCATCTCAGGGGATCTCACTGAGCTGGCCATTAACTTATATCAAAGATGTCCAAGCACGGCCATTATTGATCTATGCAAACAAGTAAACATTTAAACTATACAACACCTCATCTGAAAGCATTATTTAGTTAATCTATTTATATTAATCTGGGTGAATTATAGTACAGGTTTGTCTAACCTGATTTGTTACTTAACCCAATTGTGAGAAGGGACAAGACATTTTGTAT
Organism: Lymnaea stagnalis; assembly: GCA_964033795.1. Lineage (NCBI taxonomy): Eukaryota > Metazoa > Mollusca > Gastropoda > Lymnaeidae > Lymnaea > Lymnaea stagnalis. Next base: position 590,116 of record CAXITT010000363.1, read on the forward strand.
TCAAACTATGAGTATGAGACCAATAAATTGTATCTCTGTTAATGGAATTGAATTAACTTGCCACCTTGCTCATTTATACTTTTGTATGAAGTACCATAACTTTAGCAAATATTGTCCATTTATTTTTCAGATGCTCTTGATATTTGGCTTGCAAGAAAATTTTATTCCTTTTTCTAAAGTCATTGTTGACAATGTCTGCACTCGGTCTTTACAGATGTTCAGTGCAGGTAATCATATTAAAATACCAGATTAGAGTTTATTGATATTATTGAAACTATTTCATGTGGTTACCTGGATGTCATTTAAAAATTACATTTTAAATCTTATTTGTTTACAGGCATGCGTAATTTCACAGATGTGATAGAAGGTTTTATGTGTTTCCTTGCCCAGGTATGTTCTTTTAACCACACCTGTTTTCACTGCATGTAGGAATCTTGAGTTTAAACATACTTTAACCTGTTTCTTTGTTCATTGGTGAAACTATTGGATAAGAAACCCAATAACATAATTAAATTGTTTCAATGCTCATGAATTTTTTTAATGCATTTTCTTTTGAACTTGTAAAATCTTTTATTCCATAGGTGATGAAGAAGTTGAAAAAGATCATTCTAGAATGCAACTGTGACCTAACAGCAATTTTTCATGCAGGTTTGTGGGAATAATTCATTATTAACAGATTTTTATTATTGTTTTAATAAACTTACCTATTGTTAATTTGTTCTTTTTAAGGTTTAAGAGACAAAAGTTTGCACCATTTAAAAGTCTCTTGTGCGCTTTTAATAGATGTAGCTATGACTTGAATTTCCATTACTTCTTATCTCCAGCTGTCTTAAGTATGACATTGCCCGAACACGCAACAGTCAAAGCATCATGCAGTTTTATTGTAAGTTCTGTGTGTTCCTTACTTGGAGATTTAAGTTTTTTTAACTTTCATCCAAAATACATTTTAAATGTTTATATTTTTAAAATAAAAATCTCGCTCATACAAAAAACAAAATAGGTGTAATTTTTTTTAGTTAATCATTCAAAATTGTCTATAAATTTGGTTAAAAAGGGAAATTGCAAAAAATATTAATAAATATGATAATTATTTATTAAATAATTAGAACAGACATACTGCTGGCATTTTTTTTTTTTTTAAAGAAGTCTTAATAGTTTAAGGAAGTGATCAGTGTGGTAAATTTCAATAATTCTGGGTGTCTACGAAGCTGGGTATAATTTGTCAGTGATAGTCTTTTAGTGTTAAAAGGTTTAAACTTCAAATTGTATTTACGTTTCATTTTTTATTACAGATCGAATTCCTAAATGCTGGGGCAGAGAATGATGTTTTTAAGAATATAGTCATCACTCATGGACACATTTTGATAGACAGAATTATGAGAGTGAGCACTATTTTATTTTTGTCTCAATGACTTATTAAAAAACTATTTTGGCAGATTTTACTCTCACTGTGTAGTTGTAACTTATCTTTGTACTCGTGAAGACAGGCGTTAAAGTAATGTACACTTACTGGAAATAACAAGATTTTAGCCGCAGATTTTGTTAGTAAGTCCCCCCTAAAATAATAGAGAGTTATAATTTCTATCTTTAATGTTTTGTACCTAGGCTATAGGGGGTGAATCTCAGAGGGGCATCATTGACTATATCGCTGATGTCATCATGGCACTGAACAAACATTTTGTCAGCCAGCTGGCTTTGTGGCTAAAATCTATTGTAGAAAATGAAGGCTATCCCTCCCCAAGGGCTTCTAAGCAAGACAAAGAAAATTTCATCAAAAACCTGTTGAGGTCAGTATTTATTTTTTAAAAAAAAACAATTGTAAAAAAAGAATTCCATAGATATACATTTATATCTATTTTATTGAATCAATATTCTTTAATAATAATGTTTGAAGCCCTTTTCTGTGTATAGTACAACAGTAAAGGGGTGGTCAGATATGTGATCTTTGGAATACCTTATAAAAATTATGCAGCTAAGAAACCCTCACATTGCTTCATAAATTAAATGGTTTTGTCTTAACGATAACAAGCAAAATTCACAATCAAATTGGTAATTTAACATGTCATTGCTGCAGTCCCTCTGCCACATGACCTTTCAACTTTACCAATCTACACATTTTGGCTGACACAAAGCTACTATTTTATTATCTAAAATGTAAACATGACGATGAATAAAAGGGTTATGATATGAGTGTTTCAAGGTCTTTCAAAGGATATTGGCTATTAAATTCATGTTACATCATGCTGATTCAAATATATTTTTTTATCTCCAGAGATCGAATGAACAAACGCAAAACTAGGGATGTTGTAAAAGAATTCACACTGCTGTGCAGGGGACTGTTGGGAACTGAGTACGCTGAGGCTGCTGCAGCCTTTTTGTGATACAAGGCCTTCGCTGGAACATGGTGTGAATGAGAGAAAATGAAGGAGGGGGGGGGGGGGAATTCACATTTTCAATTTAAATGCTTTTGAATGATTTTTTTTATTTTGCAAAAATAGGAAATACTAACGTCTGCTTTTGTTTCTTCATGTGCTAAGACTTTCTAAATGTGCAATATAAGAGATTTGGGGGGGGGGGGGGGGAATTCACATTTTCAATTTAAATGCTTTTGAATGATTTTTTTTATTATGCAAAAATAGGAAATACTAACGTCTGCTTTTGTTTCTTCATGTGCTAAGACTTTCTAAATGTGCAATATAAGAGATTTGACATATCCGGGGAATTATTTTTAAAAAACTTGAATTGTTTTACCCCATTTGCTAAAGATGAATAACCTTGGTATGTATCCACTTGAAACTTGTTGATTAATGTATGGCTTGGCTTGTTATGGTAGACATGTTTAGCAGAAAGGACAGTGTCAGTTTGACTTAGTATATTGTCATATTTCTATTCCAAACAATATAAGTTATTTTTGAGACAAAATGTCTGGATAATGCTGTGGAATAAAGGTGCTACACTAATATGCTATTATTGTATATAGGTGTACATAAATCTTGTGTGTGGAATGTTATTGGCCAGTTATAGTTAGTGTTGAAATGTAAGCAGTTTGCATTATAACTAGAGATTGCGTAGATCGCACCACGCCCTTACCCGTACTTCCCACAAGTCCCCTACATCGCCCCTTTTCAGGGAACAAACTTGTCTTACCCACAGATATTGTGGCAAAGATTTTTTTTCTGCCTTTCATGAACCAATTTTCTATGTTTATTTTTACAAATCTTATCATTGGGTTTGATTTAGTGAGACCATGCTTTACGTTGTCCTGTGTTCTTGGGAAAGCATGGGTTGTCCTGTGTTCACCAACACAGTGTTGAAACAAAGATCATTATTCAATGAGGGTGTAACATGAAATAGTTTTGGATAATTGTTAGGTATTTTAATTACATCTAATTGTAGAACTTTATTGCAAAAATTGTTGCATTCTTGTTTTTAAGTTTCGGATGCGATCTACTCTGAGATCGCTCCTGTTTGCCTTCCTTTCATGTCAGTGTTAAGTCATGGACTTTAAAACGTCGTATTTAATTTTCAAAAGCAAGTATAAACAGTCATTCTGTTTATTGCCTACTTAAAAATCACAAGAATTTTGTTTTTGATAGGACCGGTATGCATCTGTTTTAGAATTTTTTTAGACTTGGAAATTCAGAACGCTTTATTCTGTACTGGTGATGGCTTACTTCCCGTTATAAAAGGACTACAATAGTACGATCCCCAATTTATCAATTAAAAATGGCTCATAAATCTGCTTTCCAACGTAAATAGTATTTGTTGGTACCCAACGAAAGCTAACCATTTATATTTTTTTTTAATACCAACTTCGTCGATATGTCACAGAGAAATAACCAAAACACTTTAAATTTGGCTCGAGTTTGAATCTCAGAAACAATTAGTAATGTAAATTTTATATCTTTTGCTCACAATAACTTAGCCCGGGGCTCTATAACTATTAAAAAGTGAGTGCTGGCTAAACTCACACAATCTGTATTGATAACACTGTCTGGGGAAAACCTCTTATTATTTTATCCAGAAACAAAAGAATATGGACTTGTTTTCCCAAAAATGTCGGCGACCTTGTTATTTCTAGATTCAGCAGTATTTTCAATTGGTCAAACTTGTTAATTAGTTTAGGAATTAAATATTCTGTATTTATGTTGGTTTCATGTTGGCACTGCCCAGCCATTTCCCTGACATTGATCATACCACACTCTTCAGTGTGATGAATCATCAAATCTTTGAAAAAAATGGTTAAATGGGCAATGTCCTTTCTTTTCTGGCAACATGAAATGAATTCAGCCATTCAATATCAGTCTAGCTCTGAATATTCTGATAGAGGCAGTTCTACCAGCAATCAAATGTCTCTACTTTTGTATTTCAATATTCCAAAATGTTTGTTACTATTTTATGGTTTGAACTGTGATTTCCATTGACTGATGCCATATATTTTGTTGAATTTCTGTTGCGATGGAAATAATCCTGAAACTCCACTATGCTCCTTATATGATACTACTGGCTTAGCGTCTACCAACAGTTGTGCGACTTATTTCCCATTTTTCATATATGATCCCTTTGCCAAAACACCTCATCATGTTTGCTCTTTCCAGTGCTCATAAATACTCAATACTTCTACTGACTTATTAAGAATGTAGACACAGAACAGTCAAAGAAGTTCCAAAAACATTTCATTTTAACAGATTCAGTATCCTTCCAATTTGTTTTTTCAAGGACCACATATTATTAAGTGTTAAAATTAAGCAAACTTCAAGGACCACATTTTAAAGTGTTAAAATAAAGCAGATTTAAAGGAGGAATGGACCACTCATTTGAACATTCCACTAGTTTAAAAAAAATTGCTGGTGTCACTATCAATTGTTAAAGATGTCAAGAAAAGACTATGCCCTGAATCATGAAACATCAGTTTTACAAGACATCAACCCATGAAATAGAATTAGAGAGAATGTTACTTTATGCCAGTACAAATATATATCTGCTTAAAGTTATAGAGACACATCATCAAGGCAACTAGTTACTAGATAAAGATAATGAATGCTGTTTGGCACCATACCTCCCACCACCCTTCTCAAGCTTTATTGGCTTGCCTAGTCATACTGAGTCACTTCCCTTACTTTAATGTGTTCTCTTGGAGTTAGGTTTTTCTTCTGTGCCTGCTTTCTTTTATAAAGAAATCCATTTAATATTAATGTATTTAAATGGGTTAAATTCTGAAGAAAAAAATTAAAGGGAGTTCAGTCAATGTGCAAAGTTTTATCGTTGCTGTGGCTGGTGTGTAATTTTGATTCCCTTGAGGCTAGTCACAGCTCCATCAATTAAAATCTACAGGATCCACAGATGGAAATTCACTTAAGGAATATTTGTTATTGACTGTCGACCGATTAGTCAAAACTTGACACAATTTCACATTATGATATTATTCCTGTTCACTGGTAGCAGGAATTTGGTATGTCATCTGACACAATACAAAAGTCAGTATTTGTTTTTGGTCTTATGAATTAAATCCCGTAAATTGTTGTTACATCAGGGTACCAAGTAAATCTCATATCAAACTTGAGTCTTTTATTACTTGAAATGTTTTATTATTGTAAATTGTAATAAAAAAATATTTAAAAATAAATCTTATTAAAGGAGATCAAATTTTCTTTTAGTGATTGCAACTTTGTGGAACATAACACATTAAACAAATACAAATGCCATTTCTAATGAATGCTAAAATTAATGGACATCTTGTCATGCAAGGTATTTGTATCATGAACATGGGAGGAAATCATTAAATAAGCTATTAGCATTCATCAGAAGATTTACTGAATCTGCACAATTTTTGGGATGATCATTCTCCATTTTGCTGATCAGATATGACAATGTTTGCTTTAAGAGCTTAATGATCTTTACTATTGATTTTTACAATGCACTGGAGCTGGTTGCTTTGGTATTGTTACAGATCCCTTTTATTTTCTTTGTCACAAATTTTACATTTATTTTTATTCTGTTACCCATGACCATCATGTAACTTTTTGAAGCAACAACAAATACTTTACTGCTGCTAGCCTAATGTTGCTTTTTTCATTCTGCTTTTCAGGCAGGTAAGAGTATTTAAATAAATGCTATTACGGTTAACATCTTCGTTTTTATTTCTAACAAGGGGAAAACAAATGTATTTGCGATCAAAATGTGTACTAACTAGGGCAACTAGGCTTTGAACTAAATGGTGCTAAGAACTAAATGGTGCAAAAGCAATGTGTATTTTCTTTCACACAGCTTTGGCTAAACAAGCAGCATAGAGTTGCTGATTCCAGGTGGAAATATTTTGAATAATTCCCAATCTGTTTCTTTTTAATCACCACTTTAGAGACGATGGATCACCTACTTGGTTTGATAGAACTGGGTGAAAGAAAAGGTCATCAGTGTGTGCCATTTTAATTTTTTTCTATGAGCTAATACTTTGAGGAGATGGGATCTTCCATCACAGCCATCCACCATCTTATGCTCAGACACAATCTTTTTATCATTGCTAGTCTGCTAGAGGCAAGTCATGGTACTGAATATGTGTTACGGAACCCAATTTTAGTTATTTATGTCATTCTGGATCATATGCTTTAAAATAGCAATGTGAACAGATAGATAAAAGTAGATAAATATATTTGGTGATGAAAGCTAAGAAAGTTTATATGTAACATTTGAAGTTGAGTTACAATGTTGGTTCCTTATCAACACTTATTCTTTACATTTACTCCCTTGATGATCTTCAGACTCTATATTATTAGTAGTTGCATTTCTAGTAATAGGATTAAATTTACCACAAAGGTAAGGGGCATTAAACAATTTTAAACCTGCTGTAATTAACTAATTTGTCATTTATTATTTTTAAAAAGGTATAGCAAAATTGTTCCATACTGAATTGTACAATGAACTTTAAAAATTGCAACATTCATTATGATGTGAATAAAAATTGTATTTCTAATAATTTGTGTATATTATTTTTTGTATTACCTTAATCAGAATAACATGTTGAGATAATTATGAATGAAAATTCTATCACTATGTTCTTTCCTTCATTTTTCCTTAAATCCCTTGACTAGTGACAATAATTTTTACTTTTCCTGCAAACACCAGATTCTGTTTTATTTTATTTAGCCAACAGTAAATAAACCTAAACAGCGCCGTTTAAGGTAGAGAAAGATAAAAATTAAGTTTGTGATGTAATCAGAGACCACCCTTGTTCTAAATGATCAAACGTTTCTTTTTTAATCCCTCTTCCCGGAAATTAAAGAAAAAACAACACTACATCAAATCCTAAACAGACAAATATATTCCTCCCCTCAGTGACTCAGTGGGTACCTTATCGTGGCCCCCTAGAGCAGATATTGTTCTATCCCATTGCAATTAACCTGTTTTTGTGACATAAATTAGATATTGGTTTAAATGCTTGCTTGCTTTGTTGTTATTTTTTTCTTTTATATCAGCTTCGCTTTTGTTGGTGACTGGCTGGCAAAATCTTCAGATGGCTAATTGACCCACTTGCCTTCAACCTATCGAGCTGAAATTTGGTATGTAGATTCGTTGTCGGTGACAACAAAACTATACAATTTTCAGCCCAAACCCCCGAAAATCAGTTTTCCAAAGGAAAAATGAAAGAAATATGACGTCACTGATTTCACGAAATAAAATTCCCAACGGCGCTAATGAGATCTTTTTTTTAAAATGTCGCAAGTGCATTTGCTACGTAATATTTTATTCTCGTTTTTTCTGAAATGGTGAAATAAATTTGCTGTGTAAATTGTAAAGCAGGTAAATCATATGAGTATATTAATTTTGTCCAGGGGCGTGAAAACCTGCGGTTGCGAGCCTTATTGGGAGGGGGGGGGGGGACGACAACAATTGGGATTTTTATAAAAAGTGTGTTACTTGAATTAATTTTTTGTCAAATTTTTAGCCCCACATATATTGCATATAACATTTTTATAAAGGATTTATACTGTTTTTTGGGGTTGTTCAATTTTTAATGTTCACATGTTGAGGAAATGAACATTTGTGGACTGGAGAGTCCAAGCGGCCTAGGACAGGGTTGTGGGCTGTAGTGTCCAAGCGGCCTAGGACAGGGTTGTGGGCTGTAGTGTCCAAGCGGTGCGGGGAACATTTGTGGACTGGAGTGTCCAAGCGGCCTAGGACAGGGTTGTGGGCTGTAGTGTCCAAGCTGTCTAGGACAGGGTTGTGGGCTGTAGTGTCCAAGCGGCCTAGGACAGGGTTGTGGGCTATGTAGTGTCCAAGTGGTGTGGGGAACATTTGTGGACTGGAGTGTCCAAGCGGCCTAGGACAGGGTTGTGGGCTGTAGTGTCCAAGCTGTCTAGGACAGGGTTGTGGGCTGTAGTGTCCAAGCGGCCTAGGACAGGGTTGTGGGCTGTAGTGACCAAGCGGCCTAGGACAGGGTTGTGGGCTGTAGTGACCAAGCGGCGCGGGGAACATTTGTGGACTGGAGTGCAGGGTTTCTTTCAGGCATATCTCCCGGGACGCAAAATGAGCACAACAATATAACAATTATATATTTATTATTAAAAACCTCTTAGTTGTCATTTTAAACAATTTTAATAAGTATAATATCAGGTGCCTTTATTAACCGATTACAGTTAGTGGAATCAATGATATTTGATGATCCGTATATTTAAGGCTAATCTTGTTATAAGCGTACATTATTCGATTATAAATATCGCACTGACCGCTCCCTATTATATGCCGAAATCTTACTTCCTTTAGTTAGCACTTATCTGTATTTTTATCATGTATTTTTTGCTACTTCGCAATTTTAAAGACTTAAATAACTAATAACACTGTATTCAGTTAACTTTACATCAATATAAAGGTCTAAAATTTTAATAATAGTTCTTGCTAAGCATCAACATGTGCAATATATTTTTAATTTATATATCATCATACTATTTTTAATTTATATATCATCATAAAACCATGACTTTTAAAGTAGGTACGGGTGTTAATAATTATACATTGTATGATGACATTGGTCTTTAAAAAAAAAACGTTGTTAATAGCATAATTATACATTTAATATTGGCTGCATCTATAGGTACCCGGGTACCTATGGTCGCCAATGACAATTCGCACCCGGAGTGGCTCCGCACATATTAAATGGCTTCGAAGCCGAATGTGATAACAATAATATTATGAGAATAATTTTTGAAATTGTTTTTTCTCCTTGTTTATTTGATTGATTCATAGTTTTATTATTTTTAGTTGTTTTTTTTATTTTTGCTTTGTTAATTTCTCTTAGTACGGGTAGATTTTTTTCTTTCTTATTTTCTTTTTTTAGTTTAAGCCATTTTCGGAGATCAATTATTATTTTTTTTTAATCTAGTAATGAAGATGATTTAGATACATTTATTGTTTTTATTTGAATTTTAGAAAAGTAATAATATTAATTTAATTATTAAAATTAAATCCTTTATTTAAGATTATTTATGTGTATTGTTTAAGTTAAAAGATTTAATCACACAGTACTTTATGAATTAATTAGGTATTCTAAATAATGAAAATTTCATTCATAATGAATTTATTTCAACTATTCCTCTAGAGAGCTTGGCTTAGTCAGAGCAAAACTACCAATTTTAAACCTTTTCCTTGGCACTGGGAGTTATACATGCGGACACTAACTGTTATTCCTGATATCTTGAATCTCCTTTCAACAACCTTTCTCATTTGACTTGACCTAATTCACAAGGTAGTTGCAATGAACATCTTAAAGTTAAAGGATGCCATTGTATAAAGTATGAGAAGGAGACTTATTTTTTGAGGACTAGTCTTTTTTTTTTTTTTACCATATCTGTCTGCTGGGTCTAACACACTGGTACATAATTTAATAGAAAAAAACCCTTAACTGACTTGCAAACATTTTTGTTTGGTTGTTAGTTATTTGAGTTGTGTACTCAAGTAATCCATAAAATAAATTAGGGGCAGCCATTAAACTCATTCAATTAGGTCACATCATTCCTTTGCCATTTGTCTCCTTTTACTTTCTCACCTTCCTTGTTGGTACCCGTACAGTTAACTATTGTTTGTACTGTATCATTTCTTCATTTAAGTACAGATGTAATGATTGAGTGGGAGCAAATATATGTGATCTGTGAAGGGAGTTTGGTTTCAAGGCAACTAAGTCATGCCACATTGAAAATAAAATACTGATAACCTAAATAAATAGAGCCATTGAAAAAAATACAGTACATACAAACCATACACAAACAGAAAGACAAAAATCCACTAAATTTAAAAAAAAATTGTTGTGACTTTTATTGCAAAAAATTAAACATTTAATACCAATTTTGACTTTACGCAAAATGATTAAAAACAAATTTGTATTGCATTGTATTGTAAATTATTGTACTGTATTGTAAATGAAACTTGGCATACATATTAAGAATAACATTGACAAAAAGTTTAAAGAAGATTATTACACAGCAGTTATTGGAATTGTTACAAATGGCATGTATGTGGGAGTCACATAAATATTTGAGAACTCTTCAGGGGTAGCAAATGTAAAAATGTTATAAAACTTTCTAGTTGGATATATATGTCTTTGTCAACCACAAAGCACTTGAAAAGACTGGAATCATAATTCTTCAGAAGACGCTGCAAACAAAGAGAAATAGATTCCGTATCTTCATTTTTTACAAAACCATGAAGAACAGGAATGCCCCTGCCCTCTCCATCAATAACCATTACAGTCAAAAGTGGATATAAATATTTATTGGTTTTATATGTGAAATCCATGAATAAAACCTCTGGATATTGGGCAATAATTCTAATCATATCATGAGTCATGTATGATAAATACTTAAATTCCCCACTTTCTGTTAGTCCATACGACACACTTCCACCAGCTTGTGATATAGAATGAAGTATAGATTGAGTTTCAGTTGCATCAGAAGATGATTTATTTATTCTTGACTTAATATTGTAAATGTCCCTGGGAAGCAAATCCACATCATGCTGTTGTTCAAGCACTTGCCGGGCCTCAGATGCCTGAATCGTGGTGCAGGACATCAACAGAAGCGTTGCCGCATTTAGTTCCACCTTGCGGTTTTCCGGATACAAGCGGCACATCTGGAAAAAAAATACACAAAGGTTACTTTGCAATAATAAGTATTATGTAAAAAAATATGCTCTGCAAACATTATTATTATTAGTGGTCTTATAAAAGGTTCCCTTTAAGCTGCGCTGCCGCGCAGCCATCTCACAGGCGCTGCGCAGCAGTTTTGAGTATCCGCACAGCAAATTTCATTCTAAGTGTGTGTTTGTGTTTCTGGACTGTAAAATTTTGCACACAAAAAAATTGATGCTGTAAAACTTTGCACATAACTGTATGATTTTGCACACAAAACAACAAACCTTAGAGGGAACATTGGTCTTATATAGTGCGGTACCCCAGCCTAGGGCTGGGCTCACCGCTGTGTACATAAAAATAACTAACCTTCACCTTGGGGATAAATGTTTTATGTTTATTATATGTCACAATAATCAAAATTAAGATTAAAACTCTGTCTGGACTATTTAGAATTTATTAAATTTAATTATACTGTTAAATAGATTTGTCTTAATTTTTTTCAAAACCTTTCTATGGTAAGGGTGGTAACCCTAACCTTAACCAAAAGTTTTCAGTGATAAAATTTCTGAGCGCCCTAGATTGAATGGGTTAATGAATGGTATAAAACATTCTTTTAAAATGCATCCATCTAAACTCTATAGTACTAGAGGCTAGAGTACCTGTAGGTGACAACAAACCTGCCACAAGAATAAGCTATTTATTATTATTATGTAAATATTTTTCGCAGCACATGCACTTACTTCTTTTGATACTTCATGCATTGATTTGGTAATTTCTAGCCGAGATGGATTTCTCCTGGCAACAAGCTTTATCTTTGCCTGGCATCCCAATTTGAAAGAACTGAAAAATATAAAAATTCTCAACGAATTGCCAAAAGTGGTAAGGGCTAATGTAGAGCACGAATGCCACGGCGTCATTTGCTTCTTTATTATAGTTGCAGTGAATTAGGGTTTAGGTTAGGTTGAGAGGTCGATTTAGGGTTCAGGTTAGGCATAGCATGGCATAGTGATCGATTTAGGGATACATTAGTCGCGGCCATCGATAAAATAGTGGCATTCGTCCTCTACATTTACCGTGGTAATAATCATTGGCTTGGAGAAAGAATTATTACATGACAAGACCAACTAAATTTAAAGTTAACCTATTATTATTACTTTATTACTTACGCTTGTGATTTTCTTTGGCCTGTTGATGGTGTCGTTGAAGACTTTGACTTGCGTTTAACGCCTTGTTTGCAACAGTGAATTATATTCATATTTAAGGTGTTCCAAATTGGGATCTTTCATCTTCTCTGACGATCTTTTAGTGAAACACACATTGTGTTCTTTACAAAAATAATTCAATTCGTCTTCAAAAGACGCATAGGTGTCAAAAATGCTGCCAACCTCCATTTTTATAAAAGAATGCGCGGCAAACTTGTCGATTATTAAGCCTCTGGTTCGGATCATGTTTTTTTTTCGATTACTAAGACTTTCGGGTGCGAATAGTCATTGGCGATGATGGGTACTCGGGTACCTATAGCCACTTCGTTTAATATATTCCATGTATGTTGAGTTATATAAAATGGAAACTTTTAAAAAATGAGATAGATATTTATTTAAATTTAAGAATTAAACGGGCGCATACAAAAATTGCACATTTCATCACTTATTATATCGAAAGCGTTAGTGTTTTCTTTAAATATTCTTCTAATATAACAAAGTTTCCTGAATCGAATAGTTATAGCCGCAATTAGCTATTCGGACCCGGCTGGTCACGTGAGGGCTTTTACATATTCGGTTGGTCACGTGATGTTTATGACGAATACTTCCTGTTGGTTTGCCATCTTGAAAAAACACGATGTGACGTTCAGCTAAAAGCAAGTAAGAATACGTTTATAATTTTATTGTATTTTTAAATTCTATTTTAAATATAGTTCTATAATCATTAACATGACATCAATGAAGATTCAAGATCAAAGTTGCATTTTTTTTTTGGCGGCAAATCGGCTACTGTCTTTTCTGTAATTGTAATGAAAAGTTTGGCTGCTGCTATTCGGACCCCCGGTATCAGAAGTGGATACTTCAATTTTAATTCACCGCAAAAATCATTATTATTCACACTTCCCATAAAACAAATTTTCTTTTGAATAAAATACCATTCGGAGAGATCAGCCCGCGGCCGCCATCTTGGTTATCGTGACCCACTAATTTATGTCCTAAATGTATCCCTAAACTAACCTGAACCCTAAATGTAGATACTTTGGTCAAAAATGTAAACATTTTTTAAAAAATCAACCAATGGCACAGTTGAATAGAGCTAATTTTAAACAGAATTATAACACCAAAATCATATTTTTAGCTGTTGTAGTTTTAAAGTTATGAATTTTTAAAGTACGACTTGGTTTGTCATTTTTTAACATGGACTGCATCTCCACATTCTGTGACCTCATTCCACTGATCGCGTCATGCGCAATGCCTATATAGTTTATATAAGGCAACGCATTCCCTATCGCTAAAATACTGTTTAGGGTCGACTTATTTTAAACTTTCAACTTTGGCACATGAATAATTAATAAAAGCTTTCCCTGACCAATGGTTTAATAGCTTTTGCACACGGCAAACTCTTATGAATGAAACTCTGAGATAGTACTACGACGTAGCCGTTATGCAAGTGGCTGTGAATGGTTGCCAATGACAACGTGTTGCACAGGGAAAATTCTGATCATTTATAATATGGACTCTGCAGGGTTTTTAAAGCTCAAATTAAAACATTTCCAGTTTAAATGTCTTCAAAATGCATTCTGAAACACAAAATATAAAATATTTTGATGTATATAGTGGTAATAATTAAATATTTCCTAAGTATCGGCAACTTCCGCCATTAAAAAGGGGGCGTGGCCCACGCCATGTCGAAATTAGGCTGAGCCACCTTATGGTGATATGGGTCACTGTGACAAGTGTAACAAACGTGAGACACGACCTACATCAATGAAACTTGGCACAGATATAGATCAATATCTAATGCTCATACAGATTTAATCAAAAAGGACCTTATCTTATTATTTCACAAAAAATTTTGTATGCGAAGATGCCTTATATATACCAAAGATTTTCAAAATAAAGGTCGATTGAAAAAAGCAAAATAGCTGGATAGAAATGTAGGCCAAGATGTCTTCCAAATTATAAGGCCGGAAACGGAACTCAAATATATGTGGAAAGAACTAATTTAATAATAAATAGACACACACATCGGAAAATTAAAAACTCGGATTTTTCGGCGCCGACGCCCATTTCCGATACAAAAAAAATAGTAGTCTCCCTTGTTTCATCGAAGTATCTACCTAAATGTATCCCTAAACCTAACATGAACCCTAAAAGGTATCCCTAAACCTGATCAATCTGAATTAGCCTAGGCTACTAGGCCTAAAAAAACTTTTAATTCAAAAATTATTATACATTATTTCACATTCACATTTCCATTAAAACACTTTAAACTTCCAATAAAACAAATGTCTACACGTCCGGCGCGCCGGGCGGGTATTAGTTTTTATAATTCCGTATTATGATTTGAGGATCAATACCGGGGATAGGATTGTTTTTTTTTCTTCCCATTTTAATTTAAAGGCCGGCACTACGCACACCGCGGCGGTGTACTAGCGAAACTATTGACTTTGGCCTGCGTACACCGTGGCGGTGTACCTAGCTAAATCATGGTCTGTGGCCTGGATACACCGCAGGGATTCATATGTAGCAAAACTATGGTCTTTACGAGTCTTTAACTTTTTGGCCTAACCAGTACTTGTAGATTTAATGTTATACTTGTGTTAAAACTGAAAACTTTTTATTTCAAATTCGTTTAGCACCTTGGGAAGATATTGATTAAGTTTCACGCTTATGTGGCAAAGTACTTGTAAAGCATTACTAATTTTTGGAAGGGAGGGGGCTGGAGTTGTAATGTTAAACCATGATTTATTTTTAAAGTTAACCACTTTATTCCCCCCCCCCCCCCCCCCATATAT
>CAXITT010000363.1:605571-633624 GCA_964033795.1 Lymnaea stagnalis
GGGGGGGGGAGGGGGGTTAGTAATGTTTTAATTTACTAATTTACTGTAGCGTATTTGTATGGTGAACGAACGGACAGGACATCAGCTTAGTTACTTTTCTCTTTATTTTCTCTTTACTTTAATAAAAAATTTTGTCTAAGTCTAAAATTTTATTATCCAATCAATCCAGGGGGGAGGGGGGCAAGTGCCCATGGTTGTGATGACGTCCTTTGTGGATTTGTGGACAACCCCTATCCAGAGCCGTGATTTGTGAAGGCCCCCTTTTTGGTTAAACCTCTGCCCATAACTCACCTCCATCCCACCCCCCGGCAAGGATCGATTTCTTAACAAAAAAACAACAAATAAAAAAAACTTTGACATAACGCATATCCTGTCCCAAGCCCATTGTGCAATGGTTTCTGTGAGGAAACGTTGTGTTTTACCCTTTAAACAAATAAACTACGGGAGAGAATCACATACTCATACATTGATCATGAAGTCGTGAAGTTAAAATTGTCCGAGGCATTGTAAATTGCTACAAAATATTTTACAACTAAAATGGGAGGGGAAAAAAACCTTGATCCCCCTACTGGGAATTGATCTCAAAATATATTGTCGCCAAGCGTCCACTCTACCACTTGACCACACAAGACCTTCTCTAACAAGCATATCTTAAAACGAGGCCAATGGTACATTTTTGCCGTGGTGTACGTAGCCATTTCGCTAGATACACCGCCACGGTTTACGTAGGCCAAAGCCGATGGTTTCGCTAGGTACACCGCCGCAGTGTACGCATCCACTTCATAATCAAAAATATTTTATACTATATTTATATTATCATGTTCATCAGCAACAGTAGTTTCATGAGAAGTTTTTAAATATTTTGTAGCAATTTAAACAATTTAAAATGAAATCTTTTACTTTTATTGGTTGCCTACTCCACACTGGCCCCTAATTTATTTTATGGATTACTGGTACACAAACTCAAATAACAAACTAAACAAAAATGTTTACAAGCCACTTTCACTTAAGTTTTTTTGTATTATTTGCATTCAAGATACTCAGTACATTACTTGGTAGAGAAATAGATTTTAAAATTAATAATGGCTTTGAATCATTCGCAGTCAACGTGACAAGACTGACCGACAAGATATCTCTCGCCACTTTGTTACGGCGCTCATGTGACTTGGTCGCCGGACAAATAGTGCTGGAGATATACGTCCGGTGCGCCAGACGTGTAGACACTGCCTATTTTCAATAAAAACATACATACTGTAGTGGCCAAAATTGAACAATATCATCTAGAATGGCGTTGAAGACATGAAAACCATTTACTTTAATGGCACATGTCCACATGAATACATATATACAAATCGAGCATATGTCTGTGTGTGCCATTGTGGCGCTTGTTTCTCTCTTTTGCAGATTTCCACAAACGTTCAATGCTTTGGGTATTGGCACCTGAGTTTGGATCCAAATACTTAATGAATGACTGTTTGATGAGTCAATCCTGGAGTGGTGCCCATTGCATTATAAATATATGCTCTCCATTGATCTGACATGATTGTTGTGCCCAGCAGGATGTGTGCTGTGATTATTGGCATAAGTTTAATGTGTAGCTGCTGATCTATCTTGTACACAAAACATGAAGCACTCCCTAATCTCCTGACAAATGCCTCCAAAGACCCATTGTTGTGGCAAAACTCGCCCGACATGATTTTTTCTGCATGTAAACAGACTCTTCGATTTCGACTGAGAATAAACATGACTTACCAGTGTAAATTATGTGAATTTTTTTTATGGATGAAGCATGAATGGATCCTAACACATGTGTTTTGGGAAATAAGGCCCATGGAGGTCCTTTAGACACCCCTGGCACAGAGTTCTACTCCTTTTCGGTTGCTTCAGACAGAGCGCTCCTTTTCACCATTGTGCATCCAATTATGGTTTATTTGAGCTGGGTGTTACTGAGAAAGTTGTCTGCATACTTATTAGTTATTATTATTATTCTTTCTCACAAACATTTTAATGATATATTGTGTAAAAATTAGCATAAGTATTCAAATGTGGTGCTTATCCCATGAGGCATATTTAAAGGCTCTATTTTTTCTAAAAATTCATAGAGGTCATCTCTATCCAATTCAGAACCCCTAATCCTAATCCAAGGATTCACAACATTATCGTAAACATAATCATTTTGATTTTCTTCATTACTTTCCTGATTGTTTTCGTCAGTGTCAGATTCACTGCTAGACAGCAAGAGATCAAGATGGTTACGCCCCAAGAGGGTTAACGAAAAAGCTTTCGGGTGACCAGCTCTCCTACCAGCAATGCTGCTAGAACATGAATTTCAAATATCCTTGTCCAGAGTTTCCCAAGCGTTTTGGAGTCACAGCACCGTTGCTGCACCTTTTAATTTTGCTCTAAGTCACATTCTTTGTGCACTGTAAAATAGCACTTTTTAAACAATCAAATCCATTTTTGAAACCTTATACAAGAAGATAGGGGTGTGCCGGATCCGTTTTTTCCATCCGGATTCGGATTTTCTTATGTGAAATCCGCCGGATTCCGGAATAATCCGGATTCCGGTTTCTCCCGGATTCCGGATTTTGGTACTATACTATTGGCCACTATTAGCGGTGCTGACTCTAGCCTCTGGTATGTTCGGAATATTAAACATTAAACAAGCTCAACGCTCCAAACAATCAATTAATGTATCGTGATCGTGTGGAATTCGGGAAAGAGAATTACTTTTATTTCAGATTATGATCCGGTGAGTCACAAAATCTGTCGAAATCCGGTATATTCCGGATTCTGGTTGTTCCGGATACATGTAAATCCGGCGGAACCGGATTTCACTGGATAGTGCAAAATCCGGCGGAACCGGATTCCGGACCGGATTCCGGCACACCCCTACAAGAAGACATACCTCATTAACTTCACTTGACTCTATCAAAACAGTATTTAATTGATACAGCATAGACGCTGCACAAAACCAACTGCTACTTTAATAAGTACAGAGTACCAAGTAGGTTGGAGAACTAGTGAAAAATACCATCTTAATTATAAATGGCTTGCATTAAGTCCATTAATTTTTTAACACTTCAGGTTGCAGCAGGACACAGTCTGGGAGCCTCTGTCCTAGTCAATTAGATGTCATAATAAACACATATCTTTACATTTTCTCTTAACACCTAGCATCATCATAATCCCCCTTCCAATAATAAATATTAGTATCTTGATCCTTTGAATGCACTTTATATAAAGATAAATCCCGCAAGTGCATGTAAAAAATATCAAAAGACTGTATTGGAATGGTTAGTTTCACTGATTAGGTTAGGGTAAAGTCTTGCACATTCCCAATTTAGTTAAAATTAGATAAAAATCCCTAAAAAATCTAAATTTCCTTCTGACATATTGAGGGCATTTTTGCTGTAAAAGAAATAATTAAAAAATGCAAAAGAGCTATTTACATGGATTGCTTCTTATATTTAGATTCATCTGTCGCTATAGCATACATTTTTTTGGGGTTAAAATCATAGTAGTAATAATCAAGAGTTACATCTTGCAGGTTAGAATTATATTACCATTGATCTGTGACAAAAAATCTTATTTAAATTTTTAAAGATTCACTACCCGGTACTGTAATGCAGTTGTTAAAATCTTGCACTGAGCTTGACGTGACCACTTTGAAGGTTTTCTTTTGTTCATTTAACGCCACCTCCCTAATTTCCAATAGTGGTTTAATAGATTAAATAAACAAAGCTATTCAACTTTCCCTTAGAGAACCAGGAATGTTTTGTCGAAACACCCATGTAAACATGGCTGGTGTAAAAGCAATGATTACACACAGTGTGTGATTAATTTTTTTGGTACTTTTTGTTAACTTTCAGGTTAAAAGTGTTCATAGGATATTGTCTTCATATTAATGCAAGCTTGCGCTCTAATATAATAAAGTTTCTGTCTTCTACTAATTAATGAATTATTTTACTTCCAGGTTAAAGTTGTTGTTTTCACAGAGATCACTTGAAGACCACCATCACTGCCAGAATTCACAGCTGCTCTTATGATGAATGTGCAAGAGGAATCATGACATGTCAGGACAATGACTGGTCAACATTTTACTTCAGGTAAATCCAATCCTTTTTATTCTATTTATTTTTCATTACCTATGCAACTAATTTAAAAAAAAATTTTTTTTGGTTTTACATTTTAACTTGATGCTTAATTTATCACACTGGGTAATAATCTTGAGGTAACTTGCCATTATTGGGATCTTTTAAATTTATTCCCAATGGATCATAAGCCAACCACAATCTTAGTTTTGGCCAGGAAAACCCTGAAAAGTGTGTAATCTGCTTATTAGTGTACTCTTTCAGTTTTGGCTTGGAAATTATTTTAAAGGTTTTCATCGAAACCTTAAAAATAATTGCTTATTAAAAAGACTTAAAACTATTAAACATTCAGTATTATGTATAACTGCAACTCACTTCACTTTTCTACATATATATACCGTAACCACACTGAACAGAATCAGTCATATGCTCACACACAGGCACAATCTTATTGTTTTCTATAATAGAATCAATGTACCTGGTGAAAACCTCCTGTGACCGACTCAAAGGCCCACTTATACCGTTGAAATATTTTTTGTGTAAATAGGCCTTTGAATAGGGATCTACAGTACATGCTGATTTTTTATTTATAGCCATGTCTAGACTTAATTATGTGTTGATCATTCTTAAACATCATCCAAAAATTCAAATTAAATAATTATAATAATAAGTATGCCGCTAAATGGGAGAAATAGAGATAGATAAACAGATCAATTTGTTAATGCTGATCATTAGTAGGGCCCTGGCCTGTTTCACCACATCCTTCCATTCAGACATCATCATCATAGGTGCTACAGCCCATCATAGGGGCCTGGTCTGCTCTACAACATCCTCCCTTTTAAGCTGATCCATGACTTTACACTTCCAGGTGATTTTAGTCCTTTACAACTCAATCCATATCAGTAATGAGCCGTTAACCCCTAGGCTTCTGTCTGTAGATCACTTTTGCTGCTCTACAATCTAATATCCTCTCAAGGTTTCTTGCCCAAAGCAGCCTGCACCTTTAAATTGCAGCAACTACGGATGGTTCCGGTACTGAAAATGTTCATTAGGAAATTGCATCAGCGAGCTGTCAAGCTAGTACATTAGCTCTTTATGCCCTCCCCAAAGCACACACACCCTCACTCCCCAAGCCTGAGTTATCGGGCTGGGAAGCGGAACGTTGGAGATTTCCCTTTGCCAGGACAGTCCCAGCCTGCAACTAATTTACGAAGCAGCTGGGATGAAACGGTTGTCTTAGGTACAACTACTTTAACTGCTATGTAAATAGAACCATTGGCATGAGTTGCCACTACTCACCTCATGCCTCGTATCTGCCGTTTTATTTCCAGCTGCAGATTTTCCACAGCTGGTAGCCCTTTAAGTGCTTCCATTTTCGGCAGATACTATGAATGCTCTTTGTCTGCCAGCACAGGCTCACGCAATAATGGTGGTTTTGGTCCCAGTCTAGCACTAGGGGATAGCACCTCTTTAGCCAGGAAGCCACTACAAAGTCAACCAGAGCCCCAGGGGATATATATACCCATCCATCATTATCTAACACTGGACTGTATATTTTCTGAGGATTTTCCAGGTATTGAACCGGTTCTCTTCTTTTGTCTGGCTGTTTTGCATTACCACTGGTCTTATGATAATAAAAGTTGTGTATAGGGCCATCGTAGTTTTCCTTGAGAGATTTCTGCTTCCTAGTTGTAGCTCATGTAGGCCGAAATAAGAAGAATGGCTTGCTTTTATCCTTTCTTTCATCTATCTCTCTCGCTCACTCACTCTCTCTCTGGTGTGCTTGTTTACTTTGATTTTGTCACCTGTGTGTCTGATACGTTACATTAACATACACTTTGTATTCGCTTCATTTACCTGTAGAGGTAACTCTTCTAATTCATGGAATGCTTATATTATATCAATGCTGCTTCTCCCCGGTAAAGCTATGTTGTCTGCATATGCCAGGTACTGCACTGGTTGGGCTTTTTAAAGTTGGTTGGTGTCCTGATGGTTGAGATTCTGATACGTTGTTTGTGATAGTTCATCCTGTGCTCACATGTATGTTTCTCTGGAAGTTGTTTGTGATAGTTCATTTGGTGCGCACATGCATGTTTCTCATAACGCTTTCTAAAGGGATGTTAAATAGGATACATGCCAGTGAGTGTCCTTGACTCAGTGGCCCTGATTAATATGAAAGTTCCTCAAGTACTCTTCCTGTACTTTGATTCTTTTTTGGAGGTAGCCATCGTCATGTATAAACCAGGTAAGTTTGTTAGAAACTCCACGTTTCTATAGTAACTCCAGGTTTCTATAGTCAGAAACTCCAAATGCACTTTGCAGATATTTCCTGTCTAAGCTGTTGTGTAGTCCACATATGGTTGGTGTATGGGGATGTTGTATTCTTAGCATTTCTTCTGGAGACATCTGGTGGTCAAAATATGATCTGTGGTGGGTCTATTCTGTCTGAATTCAAATTGATAGTCACCTAGAATATGTTCAGTAAACCTTTTCAGTTTTCTTGCTATTAATTTGTTGATGATTTTGTAGGTTACATTAATTAGGAAGATTCCTCTGTAATTTGAGCATTCCAGTTTAGATCCTCTCATGTGAATTGAGCGCAGTACCCCTTTTTATTTGGCATTTCTCTTCTTCCTGCCAAATTCTTGATATATTTGTCTATGCAGTTCGCTTTCACTTAGTTTTATAAGTTCCACAGTGATAAGGTCGGTTCCTGGGGCTTTATTATTTTTCATGGTAAAGATCATGCTTTTTGTTTCATAGTTGGTTGGCTGCCCAAAGGGTACAGTTCTTGTGGTAGTTTGTAATCCTCATTGGCTCCACCATAAAAGCCCTTCTAGCAGCTTTTCTGTGATCAGCCTTATCTATAATGCTGATCACTGATCGGATTCCTAATAAATGCTGCTAGTTGTGCTGTATGCATGAATAAACAAATCCATGTCTTAATTGAAAGCTATTTTATTTTGTTTGTGCTGGTCGTCACTGTCCATCATTATAATCATATACATTTGCCTTTGTAAAACATATAACACGGTATAGATTAAATTTCTTTTAAAACTTTTTCACAGCGCTCCCATGTATTTCCAAAAATCTTGTTTAATCTGGGCGGGTGGGTGGGGGTGTTTAGCAAGCCTTAGTAAACAACACGTCTATATTTTTTTAATTTTCTGAAAAGGGGATGCAGCGTAACAATGCATCTTTTTTCAGGTTTGCGCAGTTCCATTTACCTAACCTGATTGCTACCATTTTTAATATTTTTTTGCTTGTCTCGCTCTCTCTAATCTTCAAACTGCACCAAGTTGGGTGTCACCTTGTGATGTGTATGCATAAAGTGGGGTGTGTACATAAGGTGGGTTGTACGCCCCACATTGGAAAACAATTCCATTTACCAAAGAGATGTAGAATAGATTAATTATGTAAGCCTACAATATTATAATTCATTATAAAATCACCTTTCTCTTCTAACTTATAAAATTAGTGTAAATCAGTAAATCATTTGTTCCAACGCAAGTGAATAAAAAGCAAAAAATTAAAAAGTATGTCATTCAACACTGCTCCTCAGGAATAATCATTCATTTTGAGCATCTTCTAAATCTTAATTTACTGTAGTTACTGCAGTTATTAACTCTCAAAAAACAGCAGATTTTTCAATTTGTTGATATTACAACTAACTATCAAAGTGTCTCATAGGTGTAATTTTGTAGCTAAAGGTAATTGCATGCTCTTATATTGATATTAGGTGATGCTCTTTAATTGATATTAGGTGTTTGTTCAAAATATACTTCTCCAAAATTTATTTATTATTTTTAGGCAAAACAAAACATTTTGGAGTCGACAAAAAACATAGCATCACAGCTTTACAAAGAAGGGGAAAAAAATTGTTTCCAATTATATTAGTTAAATTTATATTTTATTACCATATACTCAATACTACTACTTATACTACAACAAATATTAATTTTTCAAAAGAATAGACTCACTTTGTGAACAACGTATCAATCAAGGAAATGTCACAAAAAGTCACAATTATAATTTAAAATAAAATAATTTTAAAACATATGCATGTAATTATCACTTAAAAAATTATTATTAAGAATTAAATAAAAATAAAAGCTAAGAAAAAAGGTACATTTTAATTTTTTATTTTATATCGGGGATATTGATCAGATTATCTAATCGGTCATCCAGATGATGCATATACATTCTTGAAAACAATTTCTTTCTTTATTAAAACATAAAAATGTTTCACAAACAAAGGATCTGACCCTTTTACCCTTGTTTTGGAAATGCAATTTAAATTTTGTTTGCTTTTGTCATGTTGCAGCGCACATGTAAAAATGTCAGACTTTACGGTACATCGTCAAAGATAAGATAAGATTCTGTTAATGATCCAAACAAATGGAAATGTTTTATGATTGCATTGTACAATTTCAGCACATACATAAAACAATTTGAACACAAGACATTTGTAATAAATTTTTCACTAGCAGCCATTCAGTGAGTTCTCTTAGCCATATCAGGGATTTATTAGTTCTTATTAAGATTTGTGACTTAAGGGGGAGCACGCTGGTAAATTCGTACAGATTAGGGAACAAAAGAATTTTTGTATTTTTCAGTCCTTGCCGTGATGGAAAGAATTCGTACCGAACGGGCCAATCCTAAGTATCTGTGATGAAGAGGGTGGGTTGTATCATCCAAAATGTGTTTGATTTTACAATAACATCTTTCTTCAAATAGTTCTTCCAGTGAAAGATGTTTAGTTTGTGTTATGTTCCTAGCTTTCTTGATAAGTTGGTTTATGTGGTGTTTAATATCAGACGTTGAATTCCCACACCAGCAGGTAATACTGAAATTGAGCAGGCTTCCAATTGTTGAACTGTAGAATAAGTTTACGCCGAAATTGTACAGTTTTTTGAGGAAGGTGAGTCTTTCTGAATTTCCTATACAGCATTTGTCCGTGCTCCTGCCATGTTAGCTTATTATTAATGGTGACACCTAAGTACTTATATGCATCTACTTTCTCTCCACTTTGATTTTTTATGTCGAGATCTGTAATCTGGTGTTCCTCCCTCTTGAAATCAACAACCTTTCCTTTGTTTTTGAGACATTCAGCGGGAGAAAATTTTCATCGCACCAATTGATAAAGCTTGTTACTAAGTTGCGGTATAAGCCTTCTCCTTCAGATAGTAAGCCAATAATGGTGGCATCATCAGTTCCTTTTATTTTGCATTAAGGAACTTAAGAGTCTCCCAATTTTGCACAGCCTGTCTCCTTTATTTTCAGTACCAGAAAGTTTTTGGAAACTCAGTATGGCCATGAATCTGTCCTTAGTCATATTTGATCAAATAAGGATTCCCTGGACCACAGTCTTGTAAAATAACTACTTAAATAAGTACTGTATTCTTAATAAATCCTCTTAGTGAAGCTATACCAATTTTATAAAACAGAAAGTTTCTTTGGCTCATTGTCCTGCACATTGCGTACTAACAAATATATGCAACCCAATTTGCAGTAAATTAGAGTTTGAAAAAGTCGATTTGCTTTTGAAATCTCCTTATATCTCTCTTGTTTAAACATTCATTAGTAAGCAGTATGCTTTTTATGTCTGGTCTAAATGCACAAATCCACTTTGAGTCCCACAGTCATTGTCATCATAATCATAACTTCAACTCAGGGAACTCAGCTGATTGTCTACAAAATAATATCCATGGATACAGCATTGTTTACATTTGACATTGGGCTAACTGAAAAATAATAATATAACAATAATTTTATAAATACAAATTAGTTTAAGTTAAAACAAATAAATAATGCTTTCTATTTTCTATAAACATTTACGAATTTTATACTACCATGAGGAAAGCTAATAATAGGGCTAAGAAGTATTAGTTGAGTTTTAGAAATGAAAAATCTTAACAAAACTTATTTACTGTTATTATGAAAAGGGTTTGTAAATGTTTGGGGGTGGGGGGGGGATTTAATTAATGTTAGATGGGGACACTTTTTCAAGGTCAATACACTTTACTGAGACCTTAGCATGCCTCAAATTTTAAATACCCGATACTTTTTCAATGCTTTTTCTATAAGGGAATATGGGAGGTGGTGATATGAAACCTTTTTGGGTTTTCAGATGGGGAGTGGGGCAAAAATGGTTGTGAAGAACTGCTGTAAGTGGTGGGGGATGTACAATATCTTAACAATAATTATAATCATTGGTCAAAACGAACAGCCCTCCTTAGCTTAAAGTTTAACTTTATTTGAATAAGTTTGAGAACCACTGTGCTAGTGTGTTAAATGCGAAGTAAATTTTGATGGGTAAAAAAATTCGAAATGTTACTAGGGCCCAGGGATAAGGTTCATTTTAAAGCGCCCCCTTTTCTTTTTTTCAACTCTCAAACCCGTTATTTTTATCAATAAAATAATATCAAAGCACATTTTGGCGCCCCGGGACATCTGTCCCCCCTGCCCCTCTTTCGCTACCTCTCTGATACTAATGCAGATGCTAAATTTATTAAGCATTCCTTCATCATGAGCTGTAATCATTCTTCAACAGGAATGAATGTTCAAGAACAATCACAAGATGAATAGTCGACAGAAACCACACCTCAACAAGACATGTTCTAATGATCTTCCATCTCATAGAAATCAATCCATTAAATGACAACTTTGGACAAGAAGGTATGTGAAATTTTACTATGAAATGAATGAGCCTGATAAGTTGGGTCACCTGGGTATAGCAAATAGTAAATGTTAAGGAAATGTTCAACATTAATACAGCAAAATATCTGGGAAAAATTTTTTTTACCAGCATAACAATCGGTCGACTATACTACTTTAGTGAAAACTTGGGCTTAAACAAAAATAGTAAATATAAAATGAGCAATGGTAATTATTATTTAAGATTTTATTAAATATAATGAAAAGAGCAATAGTCATTGTTACCTGTATTTATCAAATTAAAAGATGAATCAAATTTCATAGTCATTATAAAAAAATATAATTATTTAGAGCAGTGGTTCTCAACCTTTCTAATGCCGCGACCCCTTTATAAAGTTCCTTATGTTGTGGCGACCCCCAACCATAAAATTATTTTCATTGTTACTTCATAACTGTTATGATTCGTAATGTAAATGTCTGATATGCAGAATTCATTTTCATTGTTACAAATTGAACATAATTTAAGCATTAATCACAAAAAACAATATATTGTGAAATATTAATTTCTGATTACAAAGAAATGAAATTTTGTCTTGAAGCATGGTGTAGCATGGGTAACAGTCTTAATTTAACAACAGTAAACTACTTTGCTACATTTTGCGACAGTATGCTAAAAGCCAACATCAGTGCCAAGGTTTAGATTGTTTCTTTCTTACCTGATCAGAAATGCTCAGAACAGTCTTTGCAAGAGCACAACGAAGATGATCTTCCACAAGTCTACTTCTATCTTTAGGCTTGATTACCAACAAGCTGGAAAAGCCTGTTTCACGAGGATATTTTGTTGGAAAGAAAGACGAAAGCGTAACAGAAAAGGGTATGACTGCAAACACTTGATTCAGAATTTTGTAACGGGCATTGTAGAGAAATCATTTCTTGCTGTATCGGAGCCAATCCAGGAAAATCCTGTACTGAGCAATTTTTGTGGAAATTACCGCGACTCAGGAAAATCTTCAACTTTGACTGTGAATGGACTTCTGGCAAGTGCAAATGGGGTGTGAGATAGATTTGGAAAGTACCCGGTACGATGAAATTTCGTCTGTAAGCATGTGCAAGTGTTCCTTCACAGAATTTATCATTGTAATTCCTTTGTCTGGTTCAATATCATGATACAAGAAAATATCGGCAACGTATACATTTTATTTTCATCCAATTTTTTTGGCCAAAGCTGAAATTAAAATTTAAATGATCACATCTTTTTAGGGCAATTGTAGGATGTTGCATTTGGTCTTTGCAGTGATAAATTTAACTCATTTAAGATGACGAAGATGTCAACCAAGTAAGCTATTTTCTGCAGATCACTTTTATCACTAAAAAGAGCTTCAAACTGCGATCTTGCTTTCTGATTTTAAAAAGTTTTGAGTTCATCACGAAGCTCAAAAACACATTTTAAAACTGTTCCTTTCAACAACCATTTCATTTCGGTGTGAAATAGCAGATCATTGTTCGACGCATCAACTCGTTGCACAGTCGAATGTTTTAAAGTGCTTGCCTTTACAAAATTGACAGAACTTATGACACTTTTCGTTACTTCTTTTAACTCTTGTGACAGCTTCTTCATAGCTAATATTTGCCGATTAATCAATCAGTAAGTCCCTGTGACTTTTTGTGACTCATTCAGTATTAGACGTTGAATCCGTATCGACATCCTAGCATAGCTGGAGCACCATCCTTGCAAACAACCCAAACCTTTTCCAAGAGATATTATGGTATTTCAGAAGTAAACCAACTCTGTCAAATACATCACGTGCAGAAAAGAAACTCATCTTAAAGTCACCATCATTAATATACCTCACATAAATTAGTAACTGTGAAAAGTTTGCAACGTCTGTACATTCATCAAGCTGAATACTAAATATTAGAAGTGGAGGAGATTTAATTTCCTGGATTACCTGATCAAGAATCTCAACAGACATGTCATCTGTTTTTCTGCGGACAGTGTCGTTAGTTACGGAAATTGCACTCAGCTTCGAAACAAATTCGTCTCCAATCATAATGAAAATTTCTGACATTTCTGGTTTTTTAGCCGGACCAAATCAATCGGTTTCTAAGACCATCAGCATCGAAAATGTGTGTTTTCCAATGGTCTTAGGTGACCACCATGAAAGGGTTGCGCAAGGGGGTCAGGACCCACAGGTTGAGAACCGCTGATTTAGAGGATAACCTTTTAATAATAATGTCTGAAAAATTTCATGACAGTCACCATGGTCACCGTAGCCTGCTAGTATTATTATCTAACGATGTAACATTTATTTTTATGGTCTTGTCCCATCCATCCCTGTGACTCTGGCAATCCCTAAACTTCATTCCACGCTTGGATTCCCAACTGCAGTAGATCTGAGAATGAAAGATTGTGCTCTATGCGAGGAAAAATGCTTAATCTAACATTTATTAACGTTCATGCTCCCATCAAAGATATGGAGGGTTGGGGAAAAGATCTACAAAGAGGCACCACGACATGATATTAAAATAGTGAGTGACGACTTCAATGCCAACTATTGGCAAGGTAAAGTCTGCATAAAGAATCCAATGACAATGGGATCCGACTCATAGACTTTGCTTCAATAAAGGAGATGTCAGTTAGCAGCACCAAGTTTCCACTCAAAAAATATACATACACAAAGTTACTTGGAACTGACCAGATTAAATTACCCACGTTTTAATCAATGGTTTTAAGGATCAGACATACTAGATGTAAGAAGCAGATGCAGACTCTGACCATCTACTTGTAAGGGTTAAATATAGGCAGAGAATAAGCATTATTCACAATGGCCAAAATGAAAGAGAAAATAAATACCAAAAACTTTCCAAAAATGATGTAACAAGAAGAAGCATCACAGGAGGAAACAGGGAAAACAACATAAATGAACAGTGGGATCGGGTTAAAAAAATGCTGTGAAAAAATCAGAAAATCAGAAAAAGTAGGAGAATTGCAGCAATCAAACAATAGAGTACGCTGATTTGATCATGAATGCAGACAGACTGTTGAAGAAGGGAACAAAGCCAGAGGAAAGCCATAAAAATGTGTAGGGAGAAAAAGAGGACATGGGGGGAAAAGCTAAACGAAAAAGGAGACTTATCAAGGGAGGTAAACATCAGAGCAATGTACATAAAGATAAATATGAAAAGAATGGATACCAAGCGAGAACACAAATGTGTGAGAGTCAGAATGGAAATTTTGAGGACATACGTGCAGACAATAGACAAGATGAAGATTATCAACCACCAAATGGAGGAACAGACCCTTTAATAAACTAGTCAAGTCTAGAAGAAACTTCAGACGTAATCAATTCTATGAAAAACCACAAAGCCCCTGGAGAAGATCTCATCACAGCAGAACTTATAACTAAAATTTGTCGAGAAGAGAAGATTCGAACAGAATGGCAAACAGCACTAATAACCCACACAAGAAAGCTTCCAAACTTCAGTGCACAAACTACAAAGGAATTTCCCTATTAAATGTTAAATACAAAATACTGACAAAAGTAGTTGCCAAAAGGCTACAGCCTTTCACTGAAGAAATACTAGGTGACTTCCAATGTGGATTCAGACAAAACAGATCAACGACTGATCGGATGCCTATTAGAGAAATGTTACAAACAAAATATCCCAGTATATCTTTTGGCATATGACAGCATCAAAACCAGGTTGACATGGCTATTCTCGACTTCTCAAAGGCCTTCGACACTGTTCCACATAGCCTTCTTCTACATAAGCTCCACCACTATGGCATTACCGGCAACCTTCACTCCTGGCTCTCAACATTCCTAACACGTACCATGTAAGTAGTGGTAGACAGCGTCCGATCAGGGAAAGCTACAGTAGGCACAGGAGTTCCACAAGGCACAGTGCTGGGCCCCCTTCTCTTCCTCTGTCACATAAACATCTCAAGTGAGGCTGTTTGCAGATGACTGTCTTGTCTACTGAGAGATAAACAGCTACAATGACCACAACCACCTCCAAACAGATTTGAAGTGCCTTATGAATTGAGCGGACGATTGGGGCATGAAATTTAATGAAACCAAATGCTAGACAATGACCATCTCAAGAAGAAAAAAAACATCAACCTATATGTACTCACTAAATGAGACAATTCTCCAACAAGCATCAAATAACCTTAAATGGTCACCCCATATAAACAAAATTAAAACAAAAAAAAATGCCGTACTTCCTGCAAACGAAATACATATCTCTCACTCGTCCATCCACTACTAGAATATGGTGCGATCATCTGGGACCCTCATCTTAAGCAAGACGTGGACAAGATGGAGCAAAATCAACGTACCGCGGTGCGTTTTATCGCTCGAGACTACAAATCCACCACTTCGTCACTGGCCTCTTAAAAAGATTTTACATCCCCGCCCGTAAAGACAGACGAGAGGGACTCCACCTGATATTCTTATGTAAAGTGGTCATGGGACTGGTTCCGGTCATCACAGCAGGCACATACCTCACCCCACAGAAGCCGGATAGACGGATCAGAGCAAAACGCTCACTAAACACTGACAATCCCATAAACTTACACCCGAAACAATAGCAAATGCTTCAAAGTGCCTCAGTGCACAACAGAGCAGTATAAACAATCTTTCTTCCCACGCACAATGCCACTGTGAACTCGACATCGGTCGAAAGCTTCAAGGCTGCCCTGGCATCAGCTAGGAGGTCAGCTAGGAGCTGTTAGAATAGCAACATCACATCCCCAACCGTTGCACAGATGCCAGTACATGGATGCAGCAACAAACACAATCAGAACCAGAAATTATCTTTATAAGACTGATACATTAAACAACTGAAAAAGCGTTTGCTTACGAGATTCAGGGAGAATATTCAAAGGAATTTCAGATTAGACGAGGCCTAAGCACTGTCGTACATGCTATTTAATCTAAAATTGGATAGAGTTATAAAAGTGGTTCTTAACTTTCCTAATGCTACAACTCTTTAATACTGTTCCTCATGTTGTGATGACCCCCCTACCACAAAATTATTGTCGTTGCTACTTCATAATTGTAGAGTATGTGTGTTTTCTGATAGACTTAGAAGCGCTGAGTTATAAGAAGCATACATATTGACATCCGAGGAAAACCCAAGACACGCTCTCTACAATTAACCCCTTCAGTATCTTGCATATGCTGATGACTTTGTCAGCACTGTAAGGGAAAAGTAGGAAAGATATATCAAAAGACTTTATTGAATTAGAAGACTTTATAAAATGGATTAGCTATCGAATTTCTAGTTTTAAAATTAACTCCAATACAATTAAAGCATCTAATTTCACCCTCGCGATGATAATGCTTCGAGCATAAAATCACTATAAGCAGGGTTGGAAGTTATGAAGTCATTAAAATTAAAAAACACACTTTTGAAAAAGTAAATAAATTGAAATACTTAGGATCTTTATAAAATGAAAGAAATGAATTACTAACAGAAATAAAAGAATGAATATCAGCAGGAAATATGGCATACTTCAGTAGTCAGAAAATGTTCAAAAGTAAAAGGATATAAGCAAGTGAAACTTAGACCCTAAAAAAACCAACAGTAAACCTATTAAACTAATGGGAGAGAAAATTTCCCAAGAAAGCCAAAGTTGGCCTGATATTATCACTGCTCATGTTAATGAAGTAATCCAAATGTATTTATATTCTATCTTTGGTTATTTTACGAGAGTTAAAAATTTGTGCATGACTGATAAAATTATCTGATTGAATTACCATCTTTTTTTATGCAAAGGGATCATTGGTGATCCTGGATTGTAGATTTGTATCAGACTCTGAAAGTATTATTAGAAATCAGTTTAGCATATTACAAGTTGGTGGCCAAGGAAGTGAAGTTCAATTGAACCTGTAAAGTGTCATTGGTGAGGGATATTATGAGTAAAGTCACTGAAGGAAATTTAAAAGCTTGTGATTTGCCAATTTAAATGAAGTTTTCATTTAATTATTCTAAATTATGTAACTAGAGCTCAATCAAAATTTTAATTTCGCTGTATTTAACAACAACAACAAGAGATGTAACGATAAATGTGATTGAACATATACTTGAATATGCCTATCATACATTTAAACCAATTTGTTCTTTTAGCTTTAAGTATAGTAGAAATTAATGATTTATCCATTTGAGAAAGACGGGCATAGATAAGGAGAGGTTATTTTACTGATAACAAACTTTAGTTGATAAATATTTTTTATTTTCAGATGGAGTTCAAGAATTGAAGACAAAAACTTTGAGGGAAGACTCAAATCTTCTTCAGTTGGCGCCGAACAATTCAAAGAGTATGAAGAAAAGTCAAGATCTCCACATTGCTTTAATAAATAGATGGTGCTTATTATTGTATGTGAATGTGAGGCAAAGAGAAGATATTTACATTGCTTCAATAAATAGATGGTGTTTAATTAATGGTATGTGAGAGAAAAAGAAGATGATTAAAATAAAAGAAAGAAAAACATTTGAAGTTTTTAAAAAATTTACTTAATTGAAAAAATGAATGCTCTTTATTTTAGGGGG
Source organism: Lymnaea stagnalis (assembly GCA_964033795.1). NCBI lineage: Eukaryota > Metazoa > Mollusca > Gastropoda > Lymnaeidae > Lymnaea > Lymnaea stagnalis. Next base: position 622,881 of record CAXITT010000363.1, read on the forward strand.
AGAAAAACAAAAAACATCCCCGCGAGACTATCTCCAAAGAGATGAAAACATGAATACTCCTGGTGATATACAGTGAGTTATCTTTACAAAAGAAACATGTTAAAATTGATGGTGACTTGTTTGGTAACTTAAGGACTTGGTGAAATCCAAGCTACCTATAAAAATGTAGGCACCTTATTCCACCAAGCCCTCCAATTACACATGTTACAGGCAAAGTGTGAAATCCAGGCATTCTATAAGATTACTTCAATTTATTGTTCATGTGTTTATAAAAAGTCCAGGCACTAAAGCTATAGACAATACTGCCGGATATCTCAACAGTCAATCTATAGAATGCCTGGATTTCATACTTTTCCTGTAAAATACAAATCAATCCATTATTTATTAACATTTGCTATTTGTCTAAAACCACCATCATCTTAAAATCTCGCAAAAAAAAAAAATTTACAATGAATTCACATGGATGGTGTTTAGTTTTTGTACAAAAGACATTTGTATGTTTATCACATGGGGGACTTCGACATCATAATTCTGCATTGCCCCTGTTATTATTTAATTGCTTGTTGCCAAATAATGAAACCATATTTGTGCACAATTGGAGTCTCATCATTTGATGACCAGCAATATACAATAGCACACATCCTTAACTGATTCTAGACAACATATTTACAATGGTATATGTTCAAAGTCTTTAAGTACGTTCACACTACCGAATTGTTACTAGGATTCTAGCCTTTTAAACAAGATTTGTTGAGCACTGAACAAAATATGATGGGACTGTTAATGTAACTTGCCAGCAGAAATTGTGCTGGACCAGTGAAATGAAAATAGAGAGCAGCTTGAAAGTGAGCAGCTCGTAGTCACAGAAAGTTGAGAATCCATGTAACAAATCTGCAGTGTGAATGTACCTTTAAAACTACACAATCTAAAACCAGGTACATTTGATGACCAACACTGTATACACCCTTCACTAATACTAGACAATATAGATCTATAAAGTCTTATGCCTACAACAGACATGTTTACCCTCAAACTCTTAAAATCGTACAATATCATCACAAAATCGTTAAATACCTTATATTTATAGTAAAAAATAAACATACAGTATATATAACGTTTACACCTCAAAACTGTACATAGTATGCCAAAATAGTAAGAGTAAACAGGTCTGCTACATATCAAATACATGAAAAGTGAGATTCAAATTGTAACGTTTAAGGAAACAATTATAATTATCAATTGAAGCATCCATTCAAAAATTTAGATATTGGTTCATAAGTTCATACACATTTATTTAACATCTTCAAGGGGTTGCCACTTTATTCAGTTAAGTAAAACCATCCATACAAAAACCATCCCTACAATAACAACAATAAAATAATGGTTCAAATGTTCATGTTGTTGTACCCAACATGGATGTATTATCTCAGTTTTACACAATCATGGATGTATCTCAGTTGTACGGAACCCAATCATGGATGTAGTATCTCAGTGTTACACAATCAGATGAATCTCAGCTGTACCAAATCATGGATGTAGTATCTCATTCGTACCCAGTCATGGATGTATATCAATTGTACCCCAATGATGGATGTAATATCTCAGTGATAGCCAGTCATGGATGTATTATGTCACACTTAGTGGTACACCATCATGAATGCATCTCAGTTGTATGGTACCAAATCATGGATGTAGTATCTCAAGTGTTACACAATTATAGATGAATCTCAGGTGTACCCAATTATGGATGTAGTATCTCAATTGTACCCAATTGTGGATGCATCTTATTTCTGATGACCAAAATTAAAATTGTGAATAATATAAAAAATATTTTACTATCTATATTTTTAAGTTTCCAATATATTATGGCATATTTTTGTCTTTATTTCTCACTCTTTCAGAGGGTCATTTGGAAGCAATTAAAAAAACCTCACTAAATATCATGTAAAATAAAACTAACTAAAAACTGGAAATACATTTACTAAATCGATATTCAGTACCTGGGTCAATGAACCATGAAATCAAGAGAAATTGTTTCCAATCAGATCACTTCTTCGAGGAAATCATCCAATGTGTTGACTGAAACAAGGAAATCATCAAATGTGTTGACAGAAACAAGGAAATCATCCAATGTGTTGACATAAAAAAGGAAATCATCCTATGTGTTGACAGAAACAATCTGTAGATAGAGAAATTATAAACTTGCTTGTCTAGTTTTATATAGTGATACAATGAACTTAATGTTAATATGTGAGAAAAGACTACATAATCAGTAAATAACTGCTTTAAAAATGTAATTAGTTGTTTTAGTTATTAGTACTACAAGTAGTTAGTCTTCTTCCTCCATATTTTGAGTCTACTAATTTTTGTCTTGTACTAGTTACTTGTGATGATAATTTAATAATTACTAATACTAGTGGTTTGGTAATTGGTATTATTTCTCCGTAAAATTTTCTAACGCAAATCAAACTAAACAAAAATTGCATTTGTAGTTTAAGATAAACTAAAATGGTGAAATATCATTTAACACTTTCCCTAATAACATATAGTATACCCTGTCCCTAGTGACTGGATATAGCACACCCATACACTTATAATAATGGGAAAAAATGTTTCTGGTAATTCCTGGCAACTGGATGGTTTACCCCCATAGTCTGATATCACAGTAAATGGCTCTCTTTATGTTATTTTTCTTTTTTAATATGTGGCATGATTTAATTGACTTGAAACCGAACTCCCTTCACAGATCGCCTATTATCTCCCACTGAAGCCATTTTTTTTGTATATTAATGATAACATGACACAAACAATAGTTGACTGCACCAACAGGGAAGGTGAGAAATTGATTGGAGACAAATGGCAAATAAATGATGAGATCTAAATAAAAGCCTACTACACACTGGCGCTCTTTATCTGAACAGCATTTCAGTGGAATTTTTATTTAGCCATGTCGATGGAAATCCTCTTTTTAGGGCAGCATTTTCAGTGAAGAGATTCAGCAAACTTCTGATTCATATTTGCTTTGACAACAAGGATGGTAGATCAATCCTTTCTGGTAAGTGACATCTTTGATCCCATAAGAGATGTATGAGAAGCATTCCTGAGTAACTTGTCGAGGTATTATTTTCCTGGAGAGAACATCCCAGTAGGTGGACAACTGGTTGGTTTCAGAGGTCAGTGCAGATTTATTCAATATATGCCATGCAAGCTGGACAAATATGGAATAAAATTCTTCTTACCCTGTGAATCGTTTACGAACTATCCTCTGAAGAGCTGCCCATATCTCTTCAAATAAAATGTAAATGCCCTGCCAGCAAAGAGAAATATTGGAATATCCCCAGAGATTGTGATTTCTCTATCTTCTTACCCTGTGAATCGTTTACGAACTATCCTCTGAAGAGCTGCCCATATCTCTTCAAATAAAATGTAAATGCCCTGCCAGCAAAGAGAAATATTGGAATATCCCCAGAGATTGTGATTTCTCTCTCAAGGAACTTCATTGGAAGTAGACACAATTTCAGAACAGCCTATTATTTCATTCCCCTACAACTTGCAAAACCAATGGCAGAGAACAGACTCACCCTAAAGTTTGAACAGTGAAGTGGAGCAAGATTTTCCTACCCAATAATAATGTCTGCTCCTCAAAAATCAGTGTTTTTGTTCGGACAGGACACAACCTTGTAAAAAAACCAGAGCTCGAAGCAGAAAATTGTATTTCTCCTGAACACAATACACAAATGTCCAGATATGGAAAGTGAAACTGAATGCAAGAAACCAGAGTTAACAACAAAATCAAAGGAGGCATATATGCCATGGACCAAATCGCTAAGGTGTTCTCTGTGAATACAATTTACTACAAGTAAAAGATGGCCTTTGGTTGTGTTTTTCAACATTGTTGACTTGGCATCTACTGCAGCCAATTACAGAGAGCCAATATTGACGTTGCACAGAGAATATCGCCAGTGTTTAGAAATCTTTACAAACACTCCAAATAGCTGCCCAAACCACTTAACTCAGCAAGTTTATTAAGAACTATTTATATTTGCAAAGACCATTCTGTTCTTTTATGTATCAGCTGTGAAAGCTGAGACTGAGATGCAAAGCCCCTATTTTCCATGTGTACATGTGACTGTTCTGCTTCTGCTTTGAGATGGTATGTTACCCTGAATACATGTTAATGTTATTATTGTTAGTACCGGTACCCAAATGGATTCAGAATATTTATTTAATGTAAAAAGTTAAAATTCATTTTATGGATTACAAAGACTCAAATAATCAACAAATAACAACCAAACAAAAATGTTCATAAGCCAGTTTAGATGTTTTTTTCCTTCTATTAAATTATGCTTGGGATTGTAGAAAAAAAGATTACGCCCCCAAAAATTAGTCACTTTCGCATGCTTTATATTATATACTTTATACAATTGAAATTGCATCCACCAAGGCCAGGTGTTCATTCCAACTACCTCCTGGATTAGGGCGAGTATGAGAAAGGTTATTAAAAGGAGACTCAAGATATCAGCAATCACAGTCTGTCTCTGGGTGTATTACACCCAGTTGCGGTGGAAAGGGTTAAGCGAATAGAAATATATTTACTTTTACAATATTTACATTCTTCATTTTTTTCTTTAAATTTAAAACTAAATTTAGTAAATTAAATAGCTTGATTTTAAATGAAATTAATCCAATTAACATATACCTATGCCTATAATACATAATTTGACTTCACACAGTACCCCCCACCTCACACACATAACATAGTACAGAACAACCAACTAATGTTTGCTTTGTATCTTGAAAAATACTGCCAGTTATCTTTATTGTCACAAAATAATTTAGGAAAAGTTATTCAAACAACAAAAGAATTCTTTATCCTAAGGAAAGCTAAAAAAATATTATGTTGATTTTACAAAACTTTTGATATAAAAGAGTACTCAATTAGAGGCAACTCAAAAAATTATTTTGTCCATCAAGGTGACAGCAGTTAGTTCCCATACTTTCATAAAGAATTAGGAACAGTAACCAAGTTAATACGATCTTTCACCAAGCTCACAAGAGTTAACTTTCTTGAAGCGAATAAATAAAATTACCGTATTGGGAAGTTATCGCTGTCGTCTTTAAAAATCTGTTTATTTTAATGGTTGCTTCCCTTTGACCGTATTTTGCAAAATTGAGCCGGCAAAGTATCTCTATTTCAGACTTTATGTTACCGGTGTTCAGTTAGTTAACACTAAATTATTAAGCTAATATAATTGCATTTGTGCACCTGTTACTTTTCAGAAATAATTTTAAATTTTTAAAATATTTAAAATACTTTTTAATATACATTTTAATATAAGTAGTCAAAATGACTTTTATACTTATAAAGAGAATTCTTCTGGGATATCCTGTTCATTCTTATAATAAATTCAAATTTTTTTATTGTAAATTTGATTTTAAAGCATGTTTTATTTTTGTGTAAATAATTTAATCAAGAAAATATTAAAAATACTTTCTATTTTTAATATTTATAAACTGATATGAAATTTATAGTAACAGAGATTTATACCCTATGATTGTTAAATTATTTTTAAATTTTCAAATTAGTTTATATCTTACTAGTAAGGTCAGTTCCTTTATACTTGTTAGCATTGATAAAAATTAATAACCTTTGATTTGGGAACATCTTACCCAACTTTGCCTTGCAGGCTATCATTCAAAAGAGCTCACATAGAAAGTTCAAATTCTAACATTCTGATAATGGTAAAATTGATAATTCTAGAGTTATACTTATGTCATGCTCCACTTGGTTTTTTTATCCCCTGACACTGGGTTTTCTTTTATCTTATGGATCATCTTGGTGAATCGAAAGCACATTGTGAACATAAACTTTTAATTGCTATAAACTGGTTTTGGTGTTAAATAATGTCATGTTTGGTGGGACTTTTTTATTTGTTCTTTGAAAATTGTTTTAAATAGTCATAAATACTATAGCAATCTTTTGAAGATAGAATATTTTTTAAAGTATTTAATGGCTTCAATGGGACATCCCTCCCCCATCCTACTTTTGTTTTTTTAAATTCACCACCCCTAATTACTTGCTATAGGTGAAAATCTTCTTATCATAATCATCAAAAAAATTCAAATTTATTACTCATGTGCTTTTGTTAAATCAAATCTTTCATTCAAAGCCACCTCTTGTCCATTCACTAAAAACTATTAATATAGTTCTTAGTACATTCTTTATTAGTGTTGTAATAAATATGATTTGATTGTTAAACTTTCCAGCCTTAGACACATGTCTGTAGTATTTGTTTGTTAGTAACTTTTACAGTGATGTGTCACTAGTTATTTGATTATTAGTCACTTGTCTAGTTATGTGACTCTAGTGATTTGTGCTATTCAATTGTCTAGTGATGTTGGAAATGAATGCATAAATTGAATCTTTGTCTAGTGAGGTTTTTAAATGAAAGCACAAGTTGAATAATTGTCCAGTGATGTTCGAAATGAATGCACAAGTAGAAACATTGCCTAGTGATGTTATTTAAATTTAAGTTAATATTTAAATTTATTTAGCTTTAGATTTTGACAACATCAATAACTGTAAATACATTAATATGTACTGACAGGGTAATGCTCAGGTCACACGATCAAATTCCTGTCAAATTTCTTCAATATGCATCAAATTTTAGTATGAAGGCACCATTTTTTGTGTGGTTTCTTTGTTGAGATTTTGTTCAAAATTTGATCAAATTCTAAGTAAGAAAGTTTAGTCTCTTAACAGATCATAAACCATTAATGGCACTAAACAAAAGAAGACTATCTGTTGATCTTGTTATTGGCTATTCTCTAATACTCTATCAATTGAAATAAAATCAATAAAAGGCAAAAACAACATTGTTGCTGATTTTTGGTCAAGACAAATTGAGTATAAAGAAAATGACAAAACCATAAAACATATTGAACGTATGTGGATTGTCATACCATACTATAGTTATTCTATATTTATTGTTTTAGTATCAGTAATGTGTGTAACAGACCATGTTACTTATTCATATGACATGGATTTTTTCACAGGACACTAACATTTTCACTCACGGCACTAACATTTGCTCTCACGGCACTAACATTTGCTCTCACGGCACTAACATTTGCTCTCAGGGGACAAAGGCAATGTGATTTGAAGGAAAAGAATAGAAACACGAGAAAAAAGGAACTAATTTTTAGAGTGTATGGCGAATTCATTTTTTCTTGAGTGAAGGGAGTGAACGACATAATTTTAATGGAGAAGGTTGACATTTTGTATTTTTCAGATGGATTTAATGAATTAATTATTAGATACATTTTTGTAAGTGTATGGATATATATTCTTCATATTACACTATAAATGTTCGAACAATTCTGATGTCAAGGAACCATGTAATGTATTTATCAAATATCTTAATAAAGTACTGTGTAATTTTCATTGGACCTTATTACTTCTTGGCGGAGAAAGAGACAGTTGTTTGTAAAGGTGAATAAGATAGTTACATTGGCAAATCATCACTTGCACTGAAGAAATAAAATACATTAGCCACGTTTAAACGTAACATTACATTATAAACGTTACATATGATAACTGGGAAATATAAATGTTTATGCTTTAAAATGAGTGTTTGTGTGATAACTTTATAATGTATATATTTTATATGTTTTTATGAGTAATAAAGAAAATGCATCTTTTTTTTCTCCAGAAATTATTAAACACACTAGAGCCACATTTACAATACCCTAACTTGAGAGACTATGAAATGACAAGATTTCTATTGTCAAGGATGATTGTGACATCCTATTTTCAAATATCCAAATACTGCAACTAATGGTAGTGCATATTGATAACTTCATTCAGTACTGCTTATTTTTTAATAAAATTTATACCAATTTGTTTCTGAGTTCTTGTGAAATCTGTGATTGAACTTGTATTTGTATGTTTTAAATCAGGTGTTTTATCTGTAAGTTATTTTTAAAAGGAGATTACCACTCCCTAAAATATTATCTTTTACAGTTTAAATTAGAGTACCAGTATATAAAAAGTATACATAATTGTACTCAATATAATTTTTAAAATCTAATGCAGTGTACTAAAAATTAGCGTTCTGTTCATTTTAATACATAAATCAGGAATGATTTCCCTAAACTTGGTAAAGGGATGTCAACAAAAATATACCTGGTTATAAAAATTGTCAAGAGCTGGAGAAGATATCTAGAGAATGGAAGAAATGGAAAGAAATAATTAATGGCCTATTTTCCACTGGCAGTTGATCAGACTGAGAAGAGGAGTACTGCTAATTCTCTTTTTAACTACCGCATCTCATAACTTGTCAAATAGCACCTAAAATTCCCATTAAATAAATTTAAAAATTATATTGATTATTTTTTTTATTAATGAACTTTTATTTATGAATGTTCAGGAGAGCTTTACTATACTTGTACAATGTAACAGTATTTTTGAGAAATGTAAGATTTTTACTAAAGTCTAAAGTCAAGATTTCTACATTCTACCAAAAAAAAAAAATGTCTATAGCATGACTCAAACAATAATATAATAAGATTTTACGTAGTCTGTGGAAATTATTAAAAAGTGGACCTAAGGGGTCGCCACAGAAGAAATATATAAGAACTAACCTATACTCCGTCTATAGTAAGATAAATACAGTAATTTAAAAAGTTGAACTTTTTAATTTAATCAAGGGGGCACCTATTTGCTATAATAGCACTGAAAACAAAAAAAAGGGGGGTGGGGTAGGAGAATTAAATTTCTAATTGTTATTTGTAATCAGGGTTACGGAGCCAGGAGCAATATTTTCTTTGCCTGGAGCTCGAGCTGGTAAAATTTCTCATTGATCCAATTGGAAGTACTAAGTAGTCATTAGTGTTACAGTTACAGGGTTATAGTATATATGCTGTACAAGTAATAAGCCTATTTATAAATACCTTTCAATTACATCATGCCCTTCGCCGATTTATTGTCTAATTTTTCTATTACATCTTTTTCTAAATTAAGTACATTATTATTACTTGGAGGCTGCTGTTGTTTTGATAACTTAGCTTAGTCAATGTAAACACGACCTAGTAACCTAGCTTGATGAAATTCTTCTTAGTGTTTGTTCATGTGATAAGGAGGTTGCATAATCATAGAGATTTTAAGAAATTTGCATGCCATCAAAATTTGATCAAATAGTGATTTGAAAGTTATGACAAGGCTTCATACAAAAATTGAATCAAATGTATGAATGAAAATTTGATGAGAATTTGATCGTGTGAACTGAGCATTAGGGTAATTCATTCAGCTCATCAGTCTATTTGAACCAACTGGTCAAAGTAATACATTTTATCATTCAGTCTTCATGCCAAGACAGGTTGGGTAATTAAAAAGTCTATATTATTAGTTTTTGTGGAGCAGCACATTCATACAGCAACAAGGTGACATTTATTTGAATTACAAATGAAAAATAACATAGGTTTAAAACCATTAATGTTAAAGTTTGAGTGATTGAAACAATGAACAGGTTGATTGAAAAGTCTAAAAAATTTTTGTTGTGTGTTAGTAGAAATTTATTTTATTAATAATTTGGTAAATTTGTTTACTTGGGTTGAGACATTAAGGTGTCAGCCAAGATGGTGTGTTGTACACTCAGCTGAGAGTCAAGATGGTGTGGTGTACATTACGGTGTCAGCCAAGATGATATGGTGCACAATCAGCTGTCAGCCAAGATGGTGTGGGGTACATTACGGTGTCAGCCAAGATGGCATGGTGTACATTCAGCTGTCAGCCAAGATGATATGGTGCACAATCAGCTGTCAGCCAAGCTGATATGGTGCACAATCAGCTGTCAGCCAAGAATCTGTGATATAGATTTACTGAAACGTCTTGGTTTTCACCGCCAAGTCACTTGTGTAGAATGCATTAACCTGGAAGTGAAAAAACAAAATATTAAAATAATATTATTTACTGTCCCTTTACAATAATATTTTTATTCATTTACTTCAACTGCTTCATGTACTTCATCTACTTCACTTTAGCTGCAACACTCATAGAAGATGAAAATATGTGTTGGTTATTGTTACATGTAACAAAGACTGCAATGTCTATATCAAAGTTATGCATCTGAAAAAAAAAACACTATAAAAAAAGAAGTACTAGTAAAATTAAAGAAAAAAAGTACTCCTATATCATACGTGTCAAACTTAAGGCCTGTGGGCCACATTAGGCCCAGTGTACAATAATATCAGGCCTGAGAGGTCTTGACCGGCGTACAATTATATAAGGCATGAGAGAGAATTTTAGGCTCAAATATTTTTAATGGCCCTGCGATATAAAGTGCAAATCATTAGGGGTGTGCCGGATCCGTTTTTTCCAACCGGATCCGGATTTTCTTATGCGAAATCCGCCGGATCCGGATTCTGGAATAATCCGGATTCCGGAATAATCCTGATTCGCGTTTCTCCCGGATTCCGGATTTTGGTACTATTGGTAGATACTTCGGTAAGTCAAGGTGGACTACTACTTTTTGTGTATGGGAATTCGCAATTGGCGCCAAAAAATCAGAGTTTTTAATTTTCCGATGTGTGTGTCTATTTATTATTAAATGAGTACTTTCGATATATATTTGAGTTCCGTTCCATTTGGATAAGTGTCTTACGAGAGACGCCATGTTTCTACGCGTTCGCAGCAGGTCATGCAGCTCGCTCAACCTAATTTCGCCATGGGGTTGGCCACGCCCCC
>CAXITT010000363.1:643643-741939 GCA_964033795.1 Lymnaea stagnalis
GACATCAGGTGGCAAGACAAAGTCCCCGACACCGAGGTCCTCGCTAGAGCGAACCTACCTAGTATCTTCACCACTCTGATGCAGTCTCAGCTCCGTTGGATGGGACACGTAGCCCGTATGGCAGACCACCGGCTCCCGAAACAAATATTCTTTGGAGAACTCACGATAGGCAAGCGCTCCCAAGGAGGCCAAAGAAAGCGTTACAAAGACTCACTGAAAGTGGCACTAAAGGCCTTCAGCATAAACACTACTCAATGGGTGCAGACAGCCCAGGACAGAGCCAGATGGAGAGCTGCTGTCAAGAAGGGGGCTAAATCCCATGAAGCTAAGAGAATAACCACAGCTGAGACACGCAGGCTTGTCCGAAAGAGCAACATTAGGTCATCGTTTGAAGCAACTATTCCATGCCCACGGTGTCATAGATTATTCCGAGCAAGGATCGGTCTAACAAGCCACCTAAGAGCTCACCGTAATCCCAACCCCCCCCCCGCCCGCCCCTAACCGGATGATTCGATGGTCCTTGTTGACTTCGACGGACGAACAACAACAAACGCTGTAACAGAAGTGGATATGCAATGCTGCATCACAAACTTTTCTGATGCTTGCACAAACTTTGGGTTCACTATTAACACAAAAAAGACTGAAGTCCTATACCAACCAGCTTCTTGAAGACCTTATGTTGAGCGCAACATCCAAGTATATGGTGAAAGACTTAAAGTGGTGAATAGCTTTTCTTATCTTGGCAGCACGCTGTCCCATAGTGCAACCATTGATGATGAGGTTAACCTCCGTATTGTGAGAGCCAGTGCAACCTATAGAAAATTGACTAAGAATGTATGGACCAGGAGAGGTATCAGCACTCAAACTGAAAGTATATGACAGCTGTTCTCCCTACGCTTCTCTATGCCTGTGAAACGTGGACGGTATACCAACGCCATGTCAGAATGCTGAACCACTTTCATACAACAAGACTCAGAAAAATCCACAACATTAAATGGCAGGACAGGGTCCCAGACACTGAGGTGCTCACACAGCAGGTCACCCCAGTATCTTTACCATCTTAATGAAGTCCCAGCTTCGCTGGGCGGGGCATGTTGTGAGAATGTCAGACGACCATCTGCCCAAAAGAATTTTCTATGGTGAGCTCGAACAAGGAAAGCGGTCTGCTGGCGGGCAGAAGAAACGTTTTAAAAACAACCTTAAAGCCTCACTGAAAGCGTTTGACATAAACCCAGACACGTGGGAGGAAAAAGCAAAGGATCAAACATCATGGCGTTCCACTTTACACAGGACCTCTATGCAACATGAAGTTGGCAGAACAGGGGCTGCAGAGCGGAAGAAGGCCCGATCTGACTCTGCTCCTGGAGATGCCCAATCATTCCCCTGCATCTACTGCACAAGAAAATTTTGTGCCAGATCGGCCTCATTAGCCATCTGAGCACCCACAGACAGAACTAGCACAAATCTGATGATTAAAGTGGTCATGGTTGACTTTGGACCGATGAACAACAACAAAAAATGAAAACAAAAATATTTTCCAAAATGCAATTTTATAGCTATCAACACTAGGTTTTAAAAAAACATTTAAGCATTCAGTGAAGATTTATAACTCCACCCAAAATAAAGTTCAAATTCTAAGTAGTATTTGATGTATTAGCTATGGTCTAGGTCTAGAATCAGAGAGTTTAAAAAAAAAAAGGGACACTGTGTGCATCATCTTCAAATTTTTTTAATTTCAGTTTGGAAAATGCAGTGGTAATAAATAATGAGCTAAAAACAATGCAAAGGTCTAATTAATGTCGAAAGAACTCGGTGTTGATTTGAGACTTGTAAAATGATCAGTTATTGAAATTACGAGGTATGAGATATGGTGTCTATAAATTATATATATGCTCAATGCTCTAAGGAAGATAGATAGTTCAAAATAATCAGAGACCACTGGGGCATCCATTAAAGGTATCCAGAGGTAGTGATAAAGCAAGATTGGGTGGTTCTTATGTTCAGTTTTTTAAAGCACCTAAGACTTAAGTTGGGCAAATTTCAAATAATCATCTTGTTAACTCAAACATGTACTCCTGGTTTCAACTGGTTTCAACTTTGACTCAATCAAGCTTCTTGCACCAAATTTAAGCATACCAGGTACCTTTTTGACTGCTTGACCATATAACACTTAATAACAGACTATTACAAATAGAGCCACATTATAAAAAAATCTGTCACATTAATAAAGAAGAAAACGATTATCATGATGGATTCATTGAAATATGTTGAACATTTATAATCTTTTCACCATCTATTGCATTATCTAATCCACTGCTGTTTGTTTCATTACTGTTGTTTCTTGTACTTTCTGATTCTTCTGTAAAAATAGTTAAATTTAAAATAAAAATCCAATGGTTTGAAAACAAAAGGTCAAAAATAAGTCTTTAATTTTAGCAAAACAAAACATTCTCCTTCAGGCAAAAGAACATCCTTCAAAACTTTAAATCTTTTGCCTGGAAATGTTTTGGTATTGAAACTGAAAAGAACCAATGATAGTACATTAATACAAAATTTAATATGACCAGATACATATAATTACTCAAATTGCTGTAATTGACATGTGCAGGGTTTATGTACATAACTAAAAACATTTTCATGACAAACCTTCATCTCCTATAACTGACTCGTCAATTTCAATGGTTACCACATGTTTTCCAGGTATCATAGCAAGTCCTAATATGCGAGGATCTTCTCTTGGATCAAGATCTGGAACAGTGAAAGTAAATAAATTCTGAATCGTGCTCATTTCCATAACTTCTTTCATTTTATGAACTCGTAAAATTAAATTTTACTTTGAGAATGATTTTTTTCATGTGATTATTTCTCATTCACAGTTTCCTTCCTCTATGATCAAATTGAAAAATAATGAAAATATTACCTGGAGATTTCAAATACTCTTCGCAAGATCCCATTATGATGTTGCAGTCACAGTCAGTGCACAAAAATGTGCCTGAAAGAACATATTAATTAATACAAGATTTTTAAAAATCTTAACATTTCGGTTAAGCAAAAGAATATTTTATAGAATATTTGTATTACAAATGTTTTTCTCACTGAGGAGCAAGAATATACCACTTTATATTGGCCCAGTCCAGAAAAAAAAGCACAACTTAAAGGATAAGATTACCTTTTTAAAAATATATGAATAGCAATTTATCAGTAACCCAATCACCAGTACACTATAAATATATGTTTGTTCTTTCCATTTTTACAGTAAGAAGAATATTTTTTAATAATTAGGTTTAAAGATACCATACTTCAGTTTTGATTAAATGAATGCTTCTTTGATAACACTAACTCTCACCTATAAGAGTTCTTCCATCAGTCATTTTTATCCTCATACTTTTATTTAACCACTGCTCAAGCTTTTGATGGGTTGCTCTTCTTTCTTCAATACCAATAGTATCCCCACTGCCTTTCTGAAATAACAGAGAAAAATAATGAATAAACAACTTCTTGTGACAACTATCAAAATCAATGTACACTTTTAATTCCCCTACGCACCTATAAATTGAGAGAGATACCTCATAATTTATTCCAAGTGCCATATAATGACATAAATATAAGTGCCTAATTTGTTAACATCTCAATATGTTGGTTCCGATCGTATCTGACTAATCGGGTCCAGTCAGTTATTTCAAACGGCTTGACCTCGAAGAAATCTAATTTCGAATTCGGAGTACCCCAGGGCTCAGTCCTAGGCCCGGTGATTTTCACGATGTACATTCAGCCCCTGAGTGCAGAGATCAGACAGTTTGACATGTTGTATCACATGTTCGCAGACGATACAAAACTTCATCAATCCGTGATCCCTTCTCAGTTCCCTCAGCTGCTCAGTATGACACGGAAGACAATGGAGTCGGTTATGCACTGGATGACCATAAACAAGCTCAAATTAAATGATGATAAGACTGAGCTGCTCAAACGGTGCGGTACCTGGGTGTCTACCTAGATAGAAGACTAACTTTTGAAAGTCATATTAACATGCTATGCAAGGCGATTTTTCTGGAGCTGCGCAGGATTAGTCACATCAGGCCCTTCCTAACACTTGATGCAACAAAGAGGCTGATGTCTGCATTTGTGCTATCACGCATGGACTATTGCAATGCTCTCATGGTGGGTCTTCCAGCTACACTCCTGGATAAAATTCAAATAGCACAGAATAATGCGGCTCGCATTGTTCTCCGCAAACGCAAGTTCAACCATGCAAAAACACTTCTGAGAGAGTTGCACTGGCTGCTGGTGCGTGCTCGCATAGAGTACAAAATCGCGACTTTGTGCTACCGCTGCTTAAATGACCTGGCGCCGTCCTATCTGAAAGAGCTGCTGATGCCTTATGTACCCACTAGAGAGCTCTGCTCATCCGATAGTGGCAAACTCTCGACACCACGTGTTTGCCTTGAGACTTACGGAAAGCGCACTTTCACATTTGCTGGTCCAACAATTTGGAACGCCCTTCCTGTCGATCTCAGAAACAACCAGACACTGGAGTCCTTTAAAACCGATTTAAAGACACGTCTATTTCGCAAACACCTTCTGGGATGATTGTCTACCTTATTTTCCAATTAATGCATAATGGCTGTGTTGCTTATGGTTGAAATGGCTAGAAAGAGTTTGTCATTGTATGCTTGTAATTAGTTTTTGTAGTGTTGTGTTTGTTTTAAATGTGGTAAATTATAGATTTGTTTCTTGTTGACTTTGTACCGCCCTTCGAGCCTTTGGGGATGAAGCGTGTTTTTGAAATGAACTTTATTATTATTATTATTATTTTATAAGTACTTTTGGGTAAATATGATGTAAATAAATGCCAAAATGTCTTAAACACAAGGGTTGGCAACTTTTTGGTCGTATTGTGCCAAATTTGGAATCCTCTTTCAGTATTTCTTTAGACTTATGCCTTTTAGCAAGCCTGGGGCAGAAACCATCTACAAGCATTGTCCATTCATCTTGGTCCAATGTTTTCTTTCCATTAATCTTGGTCCTGTGCTTTTCTTTCTAGTTGCTTCCAAGTGTATCCCATACTTTGTGTGTCTGCAGATTCCCTGTTAAAACATCTGGTTACATTTTCTAGCGGTTTACAAGGAGTGTGCCCTATCCACCTTCATCTTTTCCTTATGATGTCTTCAGTAACAGGCTCTTGGTATGTGTTTCCATTAAGTCTTTGTTGGTGATATTTGTCCATTTTATGTTCAGGATCTTTCTAAAGCAAGTGTTTGTGTAATTTTTCTGTGACTGTGTTGAAGTTTTGGTTCCATAGATTAGGATTCGTTTGACATTTGTGATGAAAATTCTGACTTAAGTTTGCAGACTCAGCTCCTTTGACTCCCATATTTTCTTCAGTACAGGTGGCTCAAAAGCTGACTGAGCTTTTCCAATTCTAGCCCTAACATCAGCTTTGGATCCACCATTTATGTCAAAGGTGCTGCCTAAGTATGTGAAAGCCTCCACTTCTTCTAGTGCTTTTCTAGCCAGAGAGATTTGCTCTTGGTAGGTTGAGTTTACCTTCATGATCTTTGTTTGCCTCTATGTTGAGTCCAAGCTGTGGCTGAAATTGTGGCTCTTGTCACATCTCTTGTCCTTTTCTGCTTTCATTGTTGGTTGTGGAACAGAAGTGCAACATCACCTGAAAAATCTAGGTCATTCATTTTTTCCCCATGGTTTCTACTGTATCCCATTTCCATTTTTGTCTGTGGATTCTTTTATTATCCCGTTAATGGTAAGGATGAATAGAAAGGGGACTATTCCCATTTCCATTTTTGTCTGTGGATTCTTTTATTATCCAGTTAATGGTAAGGATGAATAGAAAGGGGACAATATACATCTTGTTTGCACTATCCAATCTGTGAGTCTACTTTCATGTACCAGCCTGCATGTCATTTCTTCATAAGAACTCTGACTCTGAATGATCCTGACCAGTTTTCCTGGTACCCCATAATGCCAGAGAATTTTTCATTAATTTAATAATCATAGAATTATAATTAGAAAAGATCAATGGATTTAATACTGTAGAGTATAATTAGTACAGTATACACAGTATAATAATAATAGTCAACGATTATAAATACTAGCGAGACCTCGGCATGCGTTGCAATGCCACTCAAAGAAAGAATAAGTTTGTGTTTTATAACGTTTTTGGACTAATTTTTAAATAGAAAATATTTTTTGTTTTTTCCGTCTGGTGCGTACACGAATAAATTAGAAGGTTTTTTGGATGCGTAAGCAGGCAACATACAGCTGTCCACGTGAGAAGCATGGATTTTAAAAATTTAGTCCAATTCATGCACTACACACTTGTAGTGTAGCGAATGATCCACCCACGCAATAGCCCTGTTTGACATTAGTTTTTGTAGTGTTGCGTTTGTTATAAATGTGGTAAATTATAGATTTGATTTTGTTGACTTTGTACCGCGCTTCGAGCGTTTGGGAATGAAGCGTGATTTTGAAATGAACTTTATTATTATTATTTATTATATATATATATAGCTCACATAATAAAGAAATATAAAAAATTAAGGCCCCCGGCGCCAAACGCAAAATTGTAAAATGTTTGTACTAATTCAGAAATCTACTTATTATGTCACACACAAACTGAAATGTCACTTATATTTGAATTAATTCCATCCATCCATGCAATAGCTCTGTTTAAAATTATATTTGTATAGCTCTTTAAAAAAAACAAAAATTTAGGGCCCATGGCCCCAAAAGAAATATTTCAAAATGGATAAACTAATTCAGAAACCTTTGCGGGCCTGTGCACAACAACTTACGCAAGTTTTATTTCAATCGAATGAATGGTATAGGAACACATACAGAAATTATGTTAAGTTCATTAAAAAAAAAAAATTTAGGGCCCCCGGCCCAAAACGGAATATTGTAAAATGTTTGTAATAATTCAGAAAAATTTGCGGGAGTGTGTACAACAACTCACAAAAGTTTTATCACAATCAGATGAATGGTATAGTAGTGTTTACGGAACATACATACATTAATTTTTTTATATGTATAGATATAGTTTACCGAATAAAAGACATCTTTTGCGCAACTATTCAAGGAGGCGTTCTATCTGTCTGCCTGTCTATCATCTATCTATCTGTCTGTCTGTCTATCTATCTATCTAATCTATCTAACTATCAATCTTATCTATCTATCTATCTAATTATCTAATCTATCTATCTATCCAATCTATCTATCCAATCTATCTATCTATCTAATCTATCTATCCAATCTAATCAGTCTGTTTGTCCATCCATCTGCCAGTCTGCTCGTCCATCCGTCTGCCTGCCTGTATGTCTGTCTGTCATCTATCTGTCTGAGAAAATCTTAAACCATCTCTATCGTGTAAAATGATTGTAAAATGATGATATTTATGGGTATAACTATGTAAATGTACTTACGTTTGTTAAAGTCATTGATTTTCTTAATTGGTAAACATATGTTCATTTTTAAAATGAGAATACCAGTATAGCATCTATTTTTCACAACTGTAATATCATTGGATTTAAATATATTGTCATCCAGGTAAAAATGTACACACCCTATTTCCTACCCCGGATATATATGTACCTAAGAATGTTAATTGTTTATCCAATTCATTCTGAGGCGTATCTTGTGCTGCCTTGGACAAATGAAAGTATCGTATTTTGCTTTGTTCTTATTTGGATGAATAATAAGTGCATTACCATTTGAATAATATTTGGCTATGTAGTTTCACTGCATTAATTGAATTAAACGCCATTTTCTCATTAAAAGTTTATTTAAAGGTTAAGTTTTTACTACCTTATAAATTTCATAAAAGGAAAAGCATATTTTTGGAATGAATAAAAAGTAAAAACTTATTAAATGTTAAAAATAAAAAGCTAAAGTTGTATTTAATTTTAGTAAATTTTAGCAATTTAAAAAAAGCAATAATTTATATTTATGAATTTTACTTTTTAAAAGGGAAAAATAAATTATCAAATCTGCCACCCGCGGTTATTAAATACAAGAAACTTAGCGCTGTGGCTAAAATAGGCTATGATGTCATTTGCGTATTTATTTAGATCCAATTAATTTTAATTTTATTTGCAGTATTAACAACGCAATGAAAAACACACTAAAAATAACAGATGTTTGGATTTTCCCGATAAATGTGATTTCAATGCAATCCTTATACTTATAAGTTGAACTTTATTCTCTAATTTTATATTATCTTTTCATGCAGACAATTATGCTCAACCGTTAATCATTGAGTCAATGTAAGTTTATGGAGGAGTATTCCAAAGAGTGGAACTATATATATATATTATATTTATATTAAAAAGGGATGCTATGAAAATGAAGCCGAGTGCATAGTTTCCAATAATGTTTTTAGTATTTAGTATTTGTCATGGCACTCATGGTGGACATTCTTCAGACATAAATCATAAAACACATCACATCAGTGAAACATAGGAAAAGATTGAGTGCCCCAAGTAGATTTCTACTAGGTTAGATTTCATTTTCATAGTTGAAATGAGCATAGCATATTTCAATTAATATCAGTTTCCAGACCCCTCTTTAGCTGGGGGGTACCCCCCCCCCCCCTCCCCCCCAATCCATGAAAGTGTCCCGTTTTTTCCAGTTCATGATTTGGTCACCCTAGACTAGACTGACTGATACTAGTGATAATTTCATTTTCATAGTGGAAATGAGAATAGCTTATTTCAATTAATATCAGTTTCCCGCCCCCCCTTTAGCTGGAGGGTCCCCCCCCCCCCCCCCCCCCCCAATCCATGAAAGTGTCCCGTTTTTTCCAGTTCATGATTTGGTCACCCTAGACTAGACTGACTGATACTAGTGATAGTGATACTTAGATTGGTAAAGTTAGATACTCTGATACTGATACACTGATGATAATGAAAATGAATGAATGATTTTGATTTATCATTTAAAAATTTAATTTAATTGATTTGATTATCATAATAAAATTAAAATATATATAATATTAATATAATTTTATAAATTACATATATATTTTTTTTTTTTAAACTTAAAGCCTAGGCTAATAATACTAATATTTTTTATAGCCTATGTCATATTCGCTTGATAGGGCTAACAACTAACACTTTTAGACGGTGGAAATTTTAAGAGTATAGAAGCTGTTAAATTTTTTTTTTTAAATACCTCAGAGTCGCCAGCCATATTATAAAAAATTGTTTCTGATTCTTTCACTTCTTCAAGAAACTTAAACTTTTGCACCCAACCAGGTAAAATGTAAATATAAAAAGAATATCACGGAACAAATTGCTTTAAATTAAAAATACCGTATTTATGGTGTAATGATAGCAACAAACACACAATAAGTCATTACATTGTCATATTTTGGCTTGGGCATGGGCGCCCGCAAGGGGGGGGGAGGGGGGCACTTGCCCCCCCCTGGATTGATTGGATAAAAATTTTTTAGACAAAAAATGTATTAAAGTAAAGAGAAAATAAAGAGGAAGTAACTAAGCTGATGTCCTGTCCGTTCGTTCACCATACAAATACGCTACGGCTACAGTAAATTAAAACTACATTAAAACATTACTAAAAATGTTTTGCCCCCCCTGGAAAGTTAATCAATTTTTTTGCCCCCCCCCCCCCAGAAAGTTTTCTGCGGGCGCCCATGGGCTTGGGGTGGGTAGGGAGAAGGAATCCTGATCAATTGTCATGTCCTCCGCTGGAGCTTACGCCGCCCGAAGAGGCATTGATTATTGATTGTCACTCGTTCCCATCAAATAAAAAAAAATCTCCGTCACTAAGTTGACACCAATTACTTCTGCCACGGGCTTATCTAGGTTGTAATGAGCCATTGACATAGACACACATAATTTTAACTTGCTGTAGTGTGGAAGATGGCTGACAATGTTTCTTTAGCTTGTCTGTTCAAACTTTCACATTTATGTCAGTTTTATTTTCTTTCATTTTCATCATCATATTTATAAAAAGATGTCAGTCTCTCACTTTTGCAGACTTTTAAACTCCCCCATCCCCCGTGTAAAACTTTAGTAAATGAAAAGAGGCTTGACTGGTTTATTTCGCCTCCTCTTTTTTATACGCCTTTTCTTAGGTTGCACTGTCCGTTTGTTAGTTTGTCTGGGTCAAATCTTGCAACCTAATTGTGAACCACGTCCTGATGTTCAATTAAGCTGAATGTTTTGAACACTTACTTACCTACCCACCCCAACCCAATGACAATACAACTCTTCAGGATCAGTAGGTCACCAGTGACTTCCACTGATATCTCGAGCCCAAAATCGCCAAATTTGCCACTTAGTCTCTAACCTCGGTTATCTCGATCCCCATGACCGATCGCTGGCTTTTGAAAATTATATACAACAGAAACGTGCCTACTTCAAACTGTGGTATATTGAAATGAAATGGCAATATTGTTGTCCGCGCAAGAAGCGACATGCTTGCAAACAAATGGTCGCAGAACCCGTTCTATTTATAGTGAACCCGCTTGTCGCTTAATACTTAAAAGGCTTTCACACGTTCTTACAGGTTGATTAAAAAAAACAAAAAAAACAACAGAATAGAATCCGTATTTGAATTAAATGAACTGGCGAATCCGGAGCGAGAGAAAATAAAAACTCGCTAATCCCCACCTGAAAAATATTTAGCCTCCGGAAAAGTGGCACTCCACATATGCCTTGTGTTGTTAGCAAACATTTAAGTACATTTTTAAAGCATGTCGATCGTTTCATCAAGCGAATTGCGGTATCGCTGTTGTGTAAAAAAAAAATCATCCAAAAACACATGCATGTAGGCTACATCTAATTTATAAATACACATTGTGTACATAAAGATATTTCAAGCACATGTTAATATAATGCCGCCATATTGGTTTCCGTTTATCGCAATCATCAACATAACCGGGTTATACTGTAATTAAAATAAACAAAAATTATTTTTCTAAAAAATTATAACTTAAATTAGCTGATTTAAATCCTCTCAACCCTGTCAATATCATAAAATAATGCGTCTTTAAAGTTCTTTCATGAAAATAATATTTGCATGGTGCATTTCATCATTATGCAATCCAAAAATGCCTTTATTATTTAATTCACATGGCTTCAATCAAGCCTAGAACATAATATTAAAGTATATATTATCAGAAGACGACGAAATCTTTTTTCTCCAAAACTTAGGGGACATTTTTTTTTTTTCTTCTAAAATCTTTAATTTAAAAAATAATAAATACATAATTTAATTAGTAGCCTAGTCTATATCAAGCCTGCACAACTCAAAATGTAAGGTGGGCCGTAAGCCTAATACTTTATGAAAAACTTGTGCGGGGCAAAAGAAAATAGGACATGGAGAAAGCTATTAAGAATAATGAATATTTCGTTACTTCGCGGACGGTAAAGAGTGTGCTGGCGGGCCGCAAGTGGCCCGCGGGCCGTATGATGTGTAGGCATGGTCTATATTAATATTAGCTAATTTTTTACAAATAGTGAATTAGAGGAAACTTACCGGACCGGACCGTACTTGCAGAAAAAAACGAACATGACTAATTTATAACAACTATCAAATTAAAATTAGTGATTTCAATCATTTGAATTATAAATAAAATAAACAACCGATACACTCGTCTCAAACTAATTAATAATTAATCTATACATTTTTTACTCATAATCATATTTCAAATTATTTGTGCTACTTTTTTGCTGTCTACCTTATATCACGGCGGGTGACAGTAAAATGGGCCTCCTGCCTGAGGAAATAAAAAGAACAACAACCAAACATGTAGTGGGGTAGTTGGGAGTCCACTGACTAAGCGGCTGAATGTTCGAGTAAAAGAAAAGGGTAAAAAAGGTACACATATATATTAATGTGGTCCATAAATATATTTTGAGAATCTTTTATATTGAAATATTATAAACTGTCATTCGACATTGAATTGGTAATGTCACTAATCAGAATCACTAATGATTAATGATGCAGTTGGTCGATGACTGGTATTCGTGGTGGTATTGTTAGTTTAGTGCCTCTTTCAAAGTCACAGTAAAATCATAAATTCACTGAGTGAAAGTTTGATGGGACCTGACTTGATAGGCGGTCTTAGTCCGTAAGTTGATGAAAGTCCTCAGTTAATTTGAGTACATATGACTGTGACTATGCATGGGCCATGGTCATGGGCATGGGTACATAATTTTATACAATTTATGATTGACTAATTTTGATTTTGTTTAAACTTTGATGTCAGAGCATTTATTACCCTAAAACTAAAATAGTGTGTCCCCATTCACTCCCCCTTTTTCCCCCACACAGCCCTGAGTGTGTTAAGGAATTTTAAAACCAGTTTCAGTTAGAGAAATTGTATAATTTTACCAGCCCATCCATTGCCTAAACATAATATCACAATATATATGAGTATGAGAGGGAGAAGGAAGTGCAATACATGTGCTGATATCTAAAACTCTCGCTCAATAATAATCCTACTTTAAAAAGTTTTGATATTGGTGGATTAAGGTTATAAATTTATATTGGATTAACAAATAAGTACCGGTAACTTAATTTTTAATAGTTAAATTAAAATTAAATCCATGCCCATGCAGCCCCACCAGCTAAATTTTGTGGGCCTCCAAATAGATCACAAACAAATTGCTTTCTTCATTCATTATATACAGAAATCTATGAAAAGTTATATTAGAGAAAACAGAAAAGCTAAACAAACATCGAATCGTTTTATTTACTTATTTTATTTTGCATTTCATTTTGTGCATTAAGAATAGATAAATTATTCTATATAATACAGCATTTATTAATGTGCAATCAAAGTGGTCCATGCCTCATTTTCCTTTGGGTTGGTCATGTCTAAATTAAAAAATTAAATGTCACTATCTTACATTTTATATCATAGAGTATTATCTTTCTTTGAGATTCTTCCAAACTACATAGTGATGCTTAAAATGGAATACTGTAAAGGGAGGGGGAGGCTGACAGGCACCAAAGGGGTCGTTTTTTTTTTCTGAAAGAGTTTTAGAATCACTGGCCTAGAATTTTATATCAGGAGTGAATCAAAAGAAAATCCTCCATTTCTAACATTAGTGCTGTCTGAGTCTGATGAAAATGGGTTGTTGCAAAGAGAACAAATAAAGACTTCTCCAATAACACTAGTGAAATTTTGTTGTATCAGGGACAACTGTAACTGATCACTACTTACTTATAAAAATCAACTATTTATGGCCAACGCAGAGTCAAATAAACAATATTAGGGAGGCAGACGAGCAGCTCTGTTTTTTTAAAATTAATTCAAGCCAAAGGCACACTCAATGTCTATAGGGGCCTTACAGTTGTAGTTCAAAAGGCCTACAATTTGTACAATACTACTCAGGTTTGCCCTGAGGTAGTGTCCCTTAAAATAACTTACATATTTTTAATCTTTATATTCCCTTTTTAAAGGCAATTTTGTGATCATAAATATTTTCACAATTGTATTATTAATACAACCATAATTGAATCTCAAAGCTCCATTTCAAGGCAAATAATTTATTATTTTTAATCTTGCAATTATTATTTAAAAATATACATCAAAAGTAGAAATATAAATTCATGTTTAATTAGATAATTATTTAGGTATATAATTTTTGTTTAATATACATCAAAAGTAGAATTTTAAATTCATGTTTAATTAGATAATTATTTAGGTATATAATTTTTTTTTAATTATTGCCATACCAAACTTTTTTGGAGATCAGTTCATCTTTATACAAATTTGCACTAAAAATAAAATGTACTGTAATTTAATATTACTATTTAATTTAATAGCTTTTTAGTCTTTAGTCAAGGGGGCCATCCAAACAGAATGTACGCTCTGAGGGGTGGCCTATTTATGTCTAATTCTAATGTTGTAAACATCTCACACAGTGGTATGTAATTGTTTTCATCTTGTTGCTTTGTGTTTTCACAAGTAAACACGCTAAGATATCACAAAAGTAGCACGGAAGCAACAGTATTATTCAGTACACCATCGCCTTTGAAGCCATCAAAAATGATGTCAGGAGTTTAGGGGAGGTGGGGAGGGGGGGAAGAGAAGAAATGGGGGACGAACCCCCCCCCTTTGTGATGAATATTGTTTA
This sequence comes from Lymnaea stagnalis, assembly GCA_964033795.1. Lineage (NCBI taxonomy): Eukaryota > Metazoa > Mollusca > Gastropoda > Lymnaeidae > Lymnaea > Lymnaea stagnalis. The sequence goes on from CAXITT010000363.1 coordinate 657,767, forward strand.
AAGTGTGGTACATGTATCTAATTTGTGTCATAAATTTGTGACAAAGAGGGGAGGGTGTACGCGTATGGGTAAAAATCTGCAGAAATAGCGTGCCATTATTAATGGGATGGTCCGTTCGTATGTTCAATGTGCGTGACATATTTAGTTATTTTTTTTGGCTTCAAGCTCTTGCAAAATTTATGTTTTCACCAGTCACACTATATCTAATTCTAACAAATGCACTTACTTCAAGATAGCCATTACGTTATTAATAACTAAAGGATTACCCCTTTCACATGGCCCTCCCCAAGGGCAATGTGGCACTCCAGGGTGACGTGGCGCATATTTTGGAAACCAATGGGCTCACCAGATAGCTGTGAAAACCTGGGACAGATTTTTTTTTTACTGTGATGTCATAATTGTGTATAAATAAATTGATTTGTTAGGGTTTTTTGTGTTTGGGTGGGGGGGGGGAGGGTGTCAAAAGTTCAATGTATTTATGGTTAGGGAGTGTAAAAATGTATGTGTGCAACGGGGAGGGGTAGAAATTGGACTTTTTTGCATACATTCTGTATGGATGGCCCCTAGATAAATATACCGGTATGCAATTATAATATACAGTACATTTTTATTTTATATTTAGTGGTACCATAATAAAATATTCACCTTTCTTCCTACAGAGGTTACAAATGTTGAAGTATGGCAATGAGATGTCTTTGGAACTGCAAATGTCTCCTGTTAACAATGATTCTCTGTGTTTTAACCTGTAAACGCAAATTGAGCCGCTTATGGAAAAATGTTGTTTTATACCGTTATGGACTAGGCATTTGTCTTTCGGTTCTGTTGCTTATCTTGAATATCTTAACCTATAAATATGGCTGCCAAGGTTTGAGAAATCACATCAACCCAGTTCAGCTTACACATGGCTATGCCCCAGTGTTCCCTCATCACTATTTTCACAAACCTTTATTGTCGAATGAAACATATGACTTAAAGAGAAGTTACTTTAAAAAGGAAACAGACAAACTAGATATTTATTTACATAGCTATGTTGTTCAAGACATTCTAACAACTGAATTTGCTCCAGTTGTTCATGTTATCTGGTGTGATGTAGGACCTTTTACTTTTGCACATTTTTTAACAGTTCTTTCAACTTTCAAAGTGTTAAGCCCATCAGTTTTGAATCTGCATATAATAAAAGAACCTGATCTGGACCCTGATGGTTATTTCCAGTTTCTTCCCGATTTAGAGAGGGATCTTCCACCACTTGTAAAAAAGATTTTAATACATCCAGATGCATGTTTTGGTAATAAAGAGGAAAAAACCATAGCTTATATGAATATATTAGGTGCCACTGGTGGTTTTGCCATAAATGGACGAACAGTAATTGCTCCATCACCTGCACTGAAAATAATTCTTGGTCATGAAATAAATATTGCAACACAGGGAGATGGAAATGCTGATCTTTTATTTGTTGCAGCACACACTAATGTGTTGGAGAACATACCTAATGAAGAATCACTTACCACATTCCTTCAGTCACATGCTACAGAGTATTTCAAATGTGAGAGCGTGAGGTTATTTTCATTTGTATCACAAAATCTTTGTTCTTTTGTGCATGAAGATATACTTCCAGTGATCATATTTAATGGTACATCTGATTTTGATCATCTCGCAAGATGGATTGCCTATGGCTCTTCAAAGAAACTGATTTCTATGCCAGCTGACAGAGTAATAGTTCCTAACATTGTACACTATGTCTGGTTAGGACAACGTGAGCTTGACTTTTTTTCATATCTTAGTTTACTTAGTAGTCTACATGTTCTCCAAGCTGACAGTGTTTACATCCATGGAGATTACAAACCTTTAGGTGAACTCTGGGAACAAGCAAGAAGAGACCCTCGAGTTAAGTTCATCAACCGTGATTTTCCTGCCTCTGTCTATGGTGAACCAATTAAGTTGTATAAATCACATGCCAGCGATTATCTTCGTGCAGATATACTTTTACGTTATGGAGGCATTTATGCAGATTGGGATGTCATATTCTTACAAGAAATACCACTTTCTGTAAGACTCCATAGCACAACAGCAAATGTGGATTGGCCAGAAACAGGTGCTTTTCCAGATGTATTTAATCTTGGTGTGTTGGTGTCAGCACCTGGAGCTCCATACTTAAGACATTTTCTAGAATCTTATAGATGGTATTTGGATAAACATTGGTCTTACAATGCAATTCACATACCATATAAAGTATATGAAAAGAAACCTCAATCATTGAATATAAACAGACATTTGCAGGTAAATATGCTATTTGATACTATAAAAAAATTTACCAATTACCAGCATTTGTTCTGGTGAATCACATAAACATCAGACCATATTGTCAAGGATTATTTTTGGGGTGTAGGAATGAACATCCATTTTAGAAACCGCTGGTTTAAATGACTATTATTATCAAAATGAATTAGTCATGCATACTAGTTGTACCCTTTTTCCCATTAAAATGTAAGGGGTTGTTCGCAAATTACGTCATGCTCAGGGTGGAGGGGGGGGATTGAGAATTTGTGACACTCTAACAGCAAAAACTGTTGTGGCCGTTTTACATGCGGCTTGGGGAGGACTTTGTTGTTTTGCATTTTACATCACAGTTTTCTAATAATACTTAATACTACATCTTAATCCATTATGGGAAAATGTTAAAGAATAAAATCGTAATTTAGTTATGAAAATTTTATGTATGCTTTAAAATTTTTTAGGCGTGTCATGACACGGGGGGGGGGGGGGGGGGGGGGGTAAAGAATTTGTGACACTTTGTGACGGGGGAGAAGGGGTCTGAAGAGGTCATTTTTTTTTGCTTGACGTAATTTGCGAACAACCCCTAAGGAAGTCTGCATTACTAAGGATTTACATTGCATAAAAAAATTCCTGGTTATTTTAATAGAAAATGGTATGTTATAAGTTTTAAGAATGCAACTTCTTTGTCTTAGCAATTAATTTATTTGTGTATGTTTACTTTTTTATTTTCAGATATTATGTGCACAAAATGTATGTCACGCACCCTGGCTTCACGACTACAAACAAGAGACTGCTGACCATTTAAATAGACAAAAATTAAATTGGAATAAAGATGCCCTTGCAATACACTGGACTTACCCAGATCCTGATGAGTTTAAAAGCAAAGATAGTCTAATCAAATCAAAAACTATCACAGGAGAAATTGGAAAATTTGTTTTGAAAAGGGCTAACCTAATTTCTTAGGTTTAAAATTTTAATACAACTCTTGCAATGCATTTTTTTAAAAAGCTAACTTTTGTTGCAAAATTCTGGCAACCAAATTTTTATATGTAATTCTTTTTTTAGTCACACAGAAATAATAGAATGATTGTATAAAAAGAAAAGTAGATATCAAGTTATCAAGGTAATTCAGTATTATTGAGGTACCGGTAAATGGAAAATACTGATATTGTCTAAAATTGATGATTTAAATATTACCAAAACAAACAACTTTGACTATTTTAGTTTTATTTAGTTCCCATATTTTTCTAGAGAATTTTAACCTTAAACTTAGATGATTTAGTAAGCATCTTTCCAACATTTACTGAACAACATTCAGAATACTGGTACCATTGTTTTGGGGTTCTAATATTGATATTTTACAGTTTTTTTACTATTTGTTTGGGTTTTTTTTGTGCCAGGTAAAGTGTAAATCTATTGATGCAAGTTTTATTTTGAGATATAATATGTCATTAAGTAGGAAATAACTTTCAGCACAGCCAATTGTAAGTTGGTGTCTCAAGTAAGATGTGACAAGTGAGTTGCATTAAAAAAAAAAAATTAAATTAGCAGGATATTATTTGGAGCTAGGGTTTCATTTAAAATTATTCAAGGAAATTTTAAGTTAAAATTAATATATCTATATCTCATCGTTTTAATTGATAATTAAAATTAAATACTTTATTTTATACATTGTAATTTTCACATTCAATCCAGGTATAAAATAAATTGATACGTTAACAGTGGCAGATTCAGTTACTTGTACCTTGGTTATAGTAGTATTCTTCTATATATTAAGTGCCCACGATCAATTTATTGATCATTGTGAATTATAATACAATTTTAAAATCAAAACTAATTTTAGAAAGACATTCAGTAATTAAAGAATGCTATATAAAAACATTTTACTAAAATTTGATTGATTAATTCACACACTAAGAAGCACTAAAAGGTGTTAATAAATTGTTAAAATTCACTTAAGAACACAAAGTGAATAAATTTTTTTATCTTAAATAACTTTAATTTATTTTTGTGTCTTTTTTTTAATGGAAGATTTGATCATCAATTATATAATATGGGCAATTAATGAAATGAAATTCACAAATGAGTTAAAATGACAATGACTTGCAAATATAAAACCTGAACAAAATCATATGTGAGATGCATATTTTACAATTAATTACAGTTCTGCACCTCTGAATACAACATAAAAACCAGATATTCTCTAATGACTGGTTAAAAATTAAAAGCGCAACAATGAACAACCAAGAACACAATTTTAATAAACAAGACATTGATACAAGTTCTGACAAATATAACATAAAATAACACATTAAATTGAGCAGACCTGCTGGTTATGAAATTTTGTAGTAAAAGGGCATTTAATCAGTAGTTAGAACAATCAATAACAGTACTTAACCATGTTACTGAGAGCAACCACTTGTCATAGAAAATTGAATTAAATTATAACGGGTGGTGGGGGGTGGTGGTGAACAAATAACCAAGTATATACTGTTAAGTGCTTCACCTATAATCTGTTTAACTTACCTACATTTAACATTTCAGAATAATATATAAATGAAAGATTTATAAAAATTTGTCCCTTTAAAACGTTCAGTAGCCTTAATACCATATTTCTTCTGAAAGAAACTGTCCTACATAAATTATTATGGCAAATGAACATTTTTTTAATAGATCCTCTCAAACTGCACCTGTTCAAGGGCAACAGATATTCAATACATTCTTTTCATGCCAAGATTTTATAGTTTTAAAAAAACCTGACAAATATAATTTATTACTTTCTTTAGAAATCATGCTGATGAGCTATTATCAAGAAAGGAATTTTTTTTTTAAATTTCGTTAATACATTGCCATAATCACAGGTCTAAGATGAAGAAAAAATAATAGAATAACAGCAGTTCTTTGCCTAGAGCCACTTTTGCCTTTATTTACAAGTCACTTTATATACAGATATAATTTGGTTTTTATTTTTTGTTGTCTAAAATATTTTAGTGACATTTTATTTTTAATTTAACAGTAACCTCTACCTTTCTTTAAAAATATAAATATTTTTTCCCAAGGTAAAAATTGATATTGGAAAAGGAGCTTCACTGCTTTTATTTATTCATTATATATTCTTAACATCCTAAATCAGACCCAAAAAAATGTTATCAATATATATATGTATAATAATTATATATACCGGTATATCAAAATTATATTTCTAAATAAAACAAAGTCATCTTGATAGAAGAAAGGCCGAGTAAAGTAGATGCTAGTATTAAAATCTTTCACCCGTTTAACTTCATTTAGCATGTCCCATAAAGAAAACAAAAAAAGCTTTACATGAAGATCTTCAAATTTCAGTAATAGATCTGTATTTTAGAATCAAGGTCACCATATCTTTATGTATGAAAGTTTAACAAAATTTGTTAACTTATTTTTAAATAAAACTCATGGACACATTTCAAGTCTTTGAGTTTGAGTGATATATTATCTAATAATAAGGCTTACTGGCATGTACAGGATCATCCAAGTTTAACAATGTTGTCCTGGCTGGTTTAATATTCTCCACATTGTTAATATCAGAATTTGTTGGGTATCAAATTCCACATTTAATTGTAAGCTAAAATTCAAAGTGTTAAGACAGTCATGTTCTAAGCTTTTACATTTATTCTTTGTGACTATAATAAATTACCCATTAGGGGCTATACATATAGTACTTATATTAAAAGTCAAATTTAACACCCCCCCCCCAACGCGTTTTTAGACCCCCATGCCTACAATTAATTATTAAGCCTTTTGACCCCACTTCCCCAAATAATTATGACATCACAGTTAAAATTATGTCAATCAACCTTGGGGTGCCACAGTGCCCTCATGCCAGACCAAAAGAAAGGAGGTTCTCATCCCAGGTGCCAAATATAGGAACATAATAGTTATTGAAACTATGAAATCCCATGTACTTCACAACCTGGGGCGCCAAAATAGTCTTTTTACTCATCCACCCTTGGTGTCACTTTTTCTATTTATTGAGGGACGCCATATTCATGATTTATTCTGTGCGTTGCTTTTTCTCTGCGTGGCCTTGCCCTGGCTTAGTATCTCACTTAAGTACTGTATCACAGTACCAATAACTTTGCAGGTGATTACACTATGAGACATACATACATGTTTTATTTATTCTTACCAAACCCTTTACTTTATTATTTTGTAAATGTATTCGATTTTTCGAAGTGTACTTGTAAGGATTTTAGTGCAAACCTAAATTTGGCAAGGGTGCCGGAAAATTGAAAAATTCTAGGAACCACTGGCGTAGCCGAACAAAGTATGTCGCAGGCACACAGAATATATGTTTGACTAAGTATTACTACTAGTACCGGTACACAGTAGGTGTACTACTAGAGCAACACATAGGACATTCACTTTTGAAAACGCTGCAATATGACCATGATAAAACATTGTGTGGTATTGTTAACAGCAGATATAAATATGCTATTTATGGACTGTCTGAATAATTATTGCTGACTTTGTAAATAAATGTACATACATTCTGCTGAGGACACCCTCCCCATGTACACAAAATTGACTATCCCTCTTCTCTGCTTAGTGTATACATACTATATGGATGGCCCCTTATTAAGCTGTTAAGTAATTTTGTACAAAAAGAATAAAGACATAGCTTAAAAAGTGAATCCATCAAGTAAGAAATATTAAAGAAATATCAATCACACTTAATATGGCTTTTTAGACTTTGCCTTTTGCCTGATATCCAGTGGCATATTTTACTATATGCAGCCTGGAGCGAACTCCCTCTATTATAATTATAAATAAGGCTGCCCACTCATCCCCCCCCAAAAAAAAGTATGCCACTGCAAGTCCAGGTGTTTCAAACCTTAAAATTATGGTAAACCTATTACTGGGGCACTTGGGACAGCAGTATAACATCTCTATGATTCAAATGCCGGTACATTTTAGTGGTTCATACAAATAATTTTCCCCTCAAAACTAGTTTAATTAGAGGACTGTGATAAATAATCTTAACTGGCTAAACATTCATAACTGAAACAACCTTTCTTCATTTTAGTATGCCTTTAATAATACCTTGCTCACTATATGAATGCAATCTGAGCCAGGAAAAAAATTGACCAAGAGTTAAAATTAAGAAATTATCAGATAAAAATTTTATTTTAAATTTAAGGTCTGCAAGATTTGTTCCAATGGATGCAAAGATGATGATTTGTTAGTTGGCATGTTTGTTTATGATAAGAAATTCAGCTACAATTGTTAAAAGAAAAATAATTATGTTAATTACTTAATAAGAACCTACCTATTTTTTAGATTTCAATACAAAAAAGAAGAATATATAGATGTACTGCTACAGTAGGAAGTTAAAATCAGACAAGTTCCATCTGTAGTGAAACTAGGGCTTTTTAAAATCATTATCATTTTTAAAAATAGAGATATTCTGAAATTTAAATAAAAAATGGTTGAAAATATTTTTCTTTAAAAGTTAGGCCCCCAAAATTTTTAAATATTTGCTGTATGGCTTTTAAATTGTGTGTGTATGTTCTTGCAAATAGTGGGTAGTCCTAGCATTTGATAGGAAAACATTATTTTCCATTTGTAATACCCATGAATGCCTGAATTTTTTACTTTTTTAGATAAGCTATTTTAACATTGAATTATTATTGGTATAACATTACAGGTAATGTTTTACTTTCACCTCAAAATAGATTGTGTTAAAATAATGCTGACAGAATTCTATAATAATTTTCCTTCAAAAATTCATTCTTGGATCCTTTTAAAATACAGTTATGAAGACAATATTTGACAACACTTTTTGTTAGGGGATCTTAACTGCATATCAATGATCAAAATTGAAAATAAAAAGTATGGAATATCATCATTTGATTAGTCTTTATCCATGTTGAGTTAGATTTCATCAAAAACTTCTTGTTGAAAGATCAGATACTGTTCTAAGTGCAGGCTCATATGTGTCACAGGAGTGCTCAATTTACTAGTGTCGCAAAAACAATGAAGAAACATGAAGAACAAACTGTTGATATAAATAGCAAACATCACTCAACCAATAAAATCTGGGTCATCATCACTGTCATCATCATCATCACTACCTTGACGCTTCTTTTTCTTTCTTTTCTTTTTTACAGTCGGTGTTTTATGACCACCTGAGGCCAAAAGTTTATGAGTTCTATGTGATGAATGTTGGCTTCTCTTCTTTTTGTCACTATGATGATGGTGTTGGTTATGGTGATCATAAGGGAAATGAGATATTTTTGGAGATCTTGATGCTGAAGATGGATTTTCCTGTGGGTGGAGGAAAATTAAATTATACAATATATCTTTACATTTTTTATACACCATTATCATAATTTCTATCATTGCATTGATTATCGGCAGGTAATATATACTTCTGAGAGTCAGAGGAGTGCTCGTTTCAGTTTCTCCCCCATTAATTGTAATAATAATAATGGTATACGCCTTATTCCCTGTAACCTAAATAGTACCGTATCTCTATAATTGTGATTAATTATGACATAGTATTAATTACCAACAATTTTTTTTAATACAATAGGGTTTTCAAAGCAAAAATACAGCCGATTAATCAATAATTTCAAACTAATTTTATGGTTTAAAAAAGTGTATTTTTTCAAATAAAAAATCTTTAAAAAAAAAAAAATTGAAGTAATGTGTGTAAAAGATTTTCTAAAATTCAATAAATGACTTGCTCTCATCCAAAGGCTAATAACCTTGCTTACAGATATTCCTGAGGTAGAGTTGGCTTGAAGTCTATCTATTTCTGCATCTCCATCCATAGTTTTAGGTTCTCCATTTCTACCTCCACTATCCCCAGGATCACTTTGATGGGATGGAGACTTTGTAAAACCAGGAACAGATGTAGCATGTCCTGCATTGCGGGCTTCATCACCACTTTCCTCATCCTCTGCAGGATCTATGCTCATCATCAAGTCTCGAAACTGAAGTTAAAGTTAACAGACAAATCTTTGTATTTAGGAATAATTGAACTACAAGTTATTGCTTGATAGTTTCTGGCATGGTAGCTTTTAAAAAGAAAGGCTTAAGAAACTAATTCTTTTTAACTCATTCCAGAGGGTTGCGACTAAATGTGTCCTAGGATTCCGAATGAATCCTGGCGCATAGCGACACACCTCTCTCATTTTTAATGTAAAAATGGCAGTGAAATCTTGCATCCCTCCAGACTTCCGGTGATGACATAATTTCAATTTAAAAACTGGAAGGTTTTATCTTGTTTCACTTTCATCCTATGAGAGCTTTAGTACAGCCCGTCTATATCTAGCATGTGTTCGTCCGGGATACCAAAAAATAAATTTTTTAGTCTTTGTTCTTTATTGTTTTAAAGTTAATGTTGTATTGTGAAAATTAAACCTTATTAATTTCTGGATGCATTTATAATTAATTCATTAACATTAATTAATATTTAGCACCTTAATAAATATTTTAAAAATGTAAACAAAAATGCAAAATGCAGTTACTTCCCTTTCTCAGGCATATAAATTAAGTAAGGAAAGGAACTGTAGTTATAATGTTTTTAGGACATAACATGCTAACAAGACACATTAAATAAATAATATCATTATTTATATGAGGAGAAAGAGTTTAGTCTAGAGTTCAAAATGGCTTTAGCAAATAGCATGTTGGCAATTCTTCCAGGGCTTCCCCGGTTTTGGGTTACTAGGTGGCCTGAATTGACTCATAAGCCAAGTAAAGCACATTTAACAAAAATAAATTAAGTATCACTTCTTAATGCTGGGTTAAGCCTTTGCCAGTTAAGGGGACTATCAGCATTACTCTGCACCAATTAACTCATTCCTGACGGATGCGACCAAATGTGTCCTATAAGGGTTACGACTGATGCGTCCCGGCGCATAGCGACACTCTCATTTATATATTTATATATATAAAAAACATGAAATATCGAATCCCTCGAGACTTCCTGCCATGGTGTCATTTCAATTTAAAACCAGAAGTTTGTATATTGTTTCACTTTCAATCTGTGTGCTTTAGTATGGTGGGTCTATATCTACCATGCCATTGTTCATTATTTTTTTCAATTAATGTTGTTTTTATTAAACATTTTTGGATGCATTTGTCCTTAATTCATTAACATTAATTATTATTTAGCAACTTTAAAAAATATTTTACAAAAGTAAAATTGCAAAACAGAGTTACTTCCATTTCTCAGGCCAATAAATTAAGTACGGAAGTATCTTTGACGAAAGGATTGAGTTAAAGTGAAGCTTAACTATACAACATGTGCTTAAGTGAGCGTATAGTAATGTATAGATCTATGTAGATCTTTACACAAAAACTATTTATTACTTCAAGATAATCCTCGACAAGTTTCTGTCTCTTTTCTTCCTCAGTTTGTTTATCCTCTTCATACACAGACCGCAAAACTTTTAGTGTATGTTGGGGCTCAAAGTTTGGCAAAGTTTTACGATTTAATGGTTTTTCATAAACTTTTGCTGCCTCTGACGGGGAGTATCTGTGAATTTTGCTGAAAAAGAATATAGGATTTTCCACATGAGCAAAAAAATTTTGAAATGTCCTCCAAAAATAAAACTAAATATAAACTTTGTTTTTAAACTAAATGTGATTTATGCTAAAATGTTTCTTTACCCCTCAGTAAGGCCATACATCTCTTTGAGATGTTGTTTTAGCACCAATAAAAGTACACATCCTTGGGAAAGTCGCATTATATCTTCAAGAGGTTTAATCTGTTCCGGAAGTTTCTCTGTGAAAAATTAAATTTTTAATGATCAAGTATTTTACATTACTTCCGTGGAAAAAAAAGGAACAATATGTTAAATGTAGATAAAAATATAATAATCTGTGAGTCAGTGTTTCTCTATGGGAGCAATTTGAATATACAGCACACTAAGCATATAAATTGAATTTGAAACTGCTGTGCTATTGTAAATACTTAAGAAACACCGGAACTAAATAAATGTGTTGTATTTTATCAAGACAGCGGGAGGGATTGAATAAGAGTAAGCACATAAATTTTCTCTACAACGAGGCAGAGAGCTAGGGACGAAAGTGGATTGGAGGTAGAGAGTGGGGTGTTTAAGGTGGGAGCAGGGGTAAGAAGATGGTTGGGGAAGGTGGGGAAGGTAGGGAGGAAGTGGCAGGATGGGGAGATGGTAAGGAAAGGGAGAAAATGTACCATACAAGATTGATATTCTCGGGAAGAAAATGGGGCGGTGGGGGGAAGAGTAAAATGACATTAACTGATATCCTTACTGGTTATATAGGATCAAGATGATGCATTAAACCACACCTTTACATTCACAAAATGCAAGAATAAGCCATCCCCATTAATCAAGGACCCATTTCTACTAAATTAGTAAAAACTATTAATCTTAAACTTCGCTTTATAATATTGTATTAACTTACGTAATAATGATTCTGGATTATCATCATCATCATCTTCTTCCATAGCATTAGCATCACCATTTGGTAAATTCTCACCATCCATGCCATTTTGCTCTCCCTTTCTGTGTTTGTGTGGTAAATTCTAGATAAAACAAATAGTACATAAAATGAGCATCCAGTTAGATCGTATTTGCTTATAATTTGACTAAAAACTCTGCTAACTGACCAGTTTCCGCAACATTACGTTTTTTTACATTTTACGTTTTACATTTATCATAAATTTTACAATTCTATTTAAAAGTAGATTAAGTTTTTTAATTCATCCATATAATAAATACTCAAGAAAGTCAACTGCAAGTGCCCTTTTTAAAAAAAAAAAATCCACCTACAAAATAAATTTATCATCATGTCAGTAAAAAAAAAGTGTCTAAGCTTTTCAAAGATGTCTGTCTGGCTTTGGCGTAGCCATGTGGTTCCCAAATTAGTGAATCATCGCCCAGGGCCAGGGCAATACAGGGGGGTGGGTGTGTGTGTGTGTTTGCAGACGCCCAGTTGTCTTTTGATTGGAGTTTAATAGTAAATTAAAGAATCATCATCATCGCCTGTCGTCCCGTCTGACCTGGGGGTTCCAAGTGAGGGCTTGTCTCGTGATGCTGGTTGTGGGCTTTCTGAGGCTGTGGCCAATCCATCTCCATCTGCGCTGGCAGACTAACTCTTCCACTGGTTCACTGTGTGCGCCGCCAGAGATCCTCGTTGGTGATGACGTTGGGCCAGCGGATTCGTAGAATCTTTCAGAGACATGAGTTGATAAACATCTGTAGCTTTTTTGAACCAGCTGCTATTGTTCGCCATGTTTCTGCTCCATATAGCAAGACAGGTTTCACTGTGGTGTTGAATATCATGACCTTGGTCTGGAGGGTCAAGTTGCTGCAACTCCAGACTTTTATTTAGCTTGTTAAATGCAGCTCTTGCCTTGGCAATTCTCACTCTTATGTCAGCGTCTGTCCCTCCTTGTATGTGAATGATTCTGCCGAGGTATGTAAAGCTATCCACAAATTAAAGAATAGTGGTTTCAAAATCAAATGTACTAATTCTACCCTGGGCTGTACATTTTTCTTTAGATTGAGGGGCAGCATTTTCAGGTTTTGCCCAGGCACAGCCCTGCGAAGACGCAGCTTTCTCAAAGTGTCCTTGGAAAATTTTAATTTTGTTTCCCTTTTTAACTCTTTCCCAAACGGTCCCGACTAAATGGGTCCTTTGTGGGGTTCCAAAAGAAGGGTCCAGACAAGTAGCGACATACCGCTCTCATTTTTATTTTAAAATAGCAACATAATCTTGTGTCATTCGAGGCTTCCAGTGATGGCACAATTTCAATTTTAAAAAACCTGAAGTTTTTATCTTGTTTCACTTTCAATCTATGGGTGCTTTATAACGGTGAGTCTTTATCTAGCATGTGTTCATCTGAGGGGCCATTCTTTGGTCATTGCTAGTTATTTGTTCGCCATTAATTATATATATAGCAGCTGAATTTTTTTTTTTTCATAGACAAGTTAATCAATGGCAAAAGGTAGTTACTTTACTTAGTTCAGGAATATAAATTAAGTACGGAAGTAGTTGTTGTTGTTCGTCTGTCGAAGTCGACAAGGACCATCGAATCATCCGGTTAGGGGCGGGCAGGGGGGTTGGGATTACGGTGAGCTCTTAGGAATGAGTTAATCCAATGTGTCATCTCACTTGATTAATTAATGTTTGCAGTTACTAGATGCACTTAGTGAAATACATACATGTTTTTAATTAACCCTTTTTGTATTTGTATGAATTTGACTACCTTTAGAAAACCTTTATTTGGCAATTGCGCAAGGAATTAAAAAATTGTTGGAACCACTGGCATGGCTAAACAAATAAATAACTTCTAAGTCTAACATTCAAAATGAACAGGCAAAAGGTTGACTAACTATTACATTTACTACTACTAGAGCAATATCTAGCAAGCTTACTAGTGAAAAGCGCAAGGCGAAATTAAGATTCCTTCAAATCATTTTCACAGCAGTTGAAATAAATTTATTAACTGTCAGTTTTAGGATAATTATTGCACAATTTAATATTTATCACTACATGTACATACTTTCTGCCTAGACAGACAGCCCCCCCCCCCCTGAAAGCGTATGCAAACTTACACCCTAGTGCGTACATATAATATGGGTGGTACCGGTACCTTAATTAATTTGTTAACCCTATACAGTCCGATGCGCCCAAAAAATAAATTTATTAACTGTCAGGTTTAGGATAATTATTGCACAATTTAATATTTCACACTACATGTACATACTTTCTGCCTAGACAGACAGCCCCCCCCCCCTGAAAGCGTATGCAAACTTACACCCTAGTGCGTACATATAATATGGGTGGTACCGGTACCTTAATTAATTTGTTAACCCTATACAGTCCGATGCGCCCAAAATGCGCCGATTTTTTCATTAAGCCTACAGTCCGTTGCGGCCAAACCTTCCCATTTCGAGGTTGTTTCCTTTCGTTCTTAGCACAGTGGAAATCCATTGCACATTACCGGTACTATTATAGTTCTACCGGAAGAAAGCCTAGTTTTTGGCATTAGTTTGAACGTGGTGCGCTTAGGCGCTCATTTTCTACGATATTTTGAAAATTTGTGATTTTTTTCGCTAAAAAAAAAAAGGCTTTTCAAGCAATGGATAAAATTTTGTAAGAGCTTAGGTTGAAGCTTCATTATTTCATGATTCCAGCAGTGATAGTGAAGAATCGGATATAGACATTAATTTATATGACGCTACTAGTGATACTGATTCAAGTGGAGAAGATAATAGTAGTGACATCAATGAAAATAGACCTATAACCAATTCCACTACAACCACAAATGATCCCAATTCCACTACAACCACAAATGATCAGACAGATGAGGAATGGTCTACGAATTTTTCAAGCATCAAACTGTTCCCATTCACAGAGCAATCAGCCCTAAGCATAATTTGCCTGAGGATGCAGTTGCATATGATTTTTTTTCTTTGTTTATCCCGGATATTTTCTACCAACACGTAGTAGAGCAAACAAATTTATATGCAATCCAGTGTGCAACAAAGTGTGGCAAAAAAGACTCTTACTGGCACCAGTTTGCTCCAGTGAGATCAAGAAGTTTTTTTTATATAAATATAATGTTTGGGATCCATGACATGCCAGAAGTTGACTCATTCTGGTATCCAGACCAAAGACTAACAGTTCCAGCCGTATCTGACATTATTGGTAAAAACCGATATAAGAAAATAAGTCAATATTTGCATCTAAATGACAACAACAATGCTGTTGCTAAGGGACAGCCAGGCTACGATCATCTATTTAAAATTAGACCCCCTTCTGGACATTATAATAAAAACAGTAAGGAAAATTATTACCCAGGATAGGAAACGGGCATTGATGAGGCAATGATAAGCTTCAATGGGAGATTGTTTTTTCAAACAATACATAAAAGCCAATCCGACCCCATGGGGTATCAAAGTTTGGTGCATTGCTGACCCCCGCAATGAAATTTTATGTATAATTTTAAATTTTACACCAGCAAAGTAAACGACACAATGCAACAGGCCACCACATCATCTTTACTGTGAGAGGACCCTGGGGTTCCTAAGGCGCAATCTGAAGATCGGAAACTCAAGCGTGAAAGAAAAAGCCCATAAAGCCTTTGTCCGGCCTATTTTAGAGTACGCTTCTACAGTCTGGGACCCATTTACCCAGAAAAGCATCGACAGGTTGGAGGCGGTCCAGCGATGGGCAGCACGCTTTGTCATGAACCGCTACAGAAACACCTCAAGTGTTGGCAGCATGCTAGAAACACTGGGCTGGTCTACATTGGAAGAAGGACGACGACTATCCAGGCTCCCCATGTTGTACAAGATCAAAAATGGGCTGGTCCACTGCTCCGGAATCAAACAGAAACTCGTTCATCTTCCCCCTAGACTGCGATGAAGCCACGACAGACAGTTCCGGCTGGTAAAAACAAGAACAAAGTAAAGGAGCTCCTCATTCCTGCCGAAGACAATAGGGGACTGGAACAAGCTTCCAAAAGCAACAGTTGAGGCGGCTACACTCGACAAATTTGTGTCTATTGCCTCCTGTATTCCAACCCCCAGTTCATAACACCACTGCTGAGTCGCCCTTGCAACCAGTGAAGCATCCCATTGAAACCCATGCACAGTAACATCGCAAACTCCTCTGAAACATAGGAGCCAGAATGATCAATTCATTGATCGTGGGCCCTCAAAATAAAGAAGAAGAGAAGAAGTTTAGAAAAGGGTCACCATTTTTACTTTGACAATTACTTTTCAAGTGTCAAACTTGCAGAGGATTTGCTGACCGTGAACACTCATTTCTTGTGCAACAATACGCACCAACGGGAAGGGGTGGCCACTACGCGCAGAAAAGATGAAAGGTGGGGATGTTTGCAGAAAGGCAGGTTGCTGGCAACAACTTGGTGTGACAAGTGACCAATTTGTGCACAAACACAGAGTGGTGTCGAAACTGTCAGTAGGATATCAAAGCAAGGGCCCAGAGATGTTATTCCTCAGTCCATCCTCACCTACAAAAGGCATATGGATGGTGTGGATTTGGCTGACCAGTACAGATCCTACTACCCTGTAGGGAGGACACCCAAAAAATGGTGGAGGTATGGTCTTTAGTTCCTAATACAAGTAGGAACCAATCATCTCCAGTTCCGCCTAGACTTACTGTCAGGATTGCTAGGCTCTTTAGCTCATCAGCAGCTAAGGAGAAGCACTGACATAGTTTCTGTTGCAGCAACAGCATAGCCATTGTCCTCTAAGCATGAGCTAATGATACTTTCTGGAAGGAAAAAGACGTGCCACTTCTGCAGCAAGACCGGCAAAAAAAAAAAGCAACAGTGGGAGGGTCCCCAAAACTGTTTTTGCAATTTTTGACAAATTCACCTGTGCAAGGATGCCTGCTTTGCAGAGTTTCACCAGAGACTAGAAAATAGATTATAATTTGATTGACAGAGGACAACTTGCAAATTTTTTTTTAAAATTTAATTTTTTTTCTTCTCTTCTGGATTTTTTAATAAAACTATTTTGATCTTACCTTTACAATGTCACCAACAATAAAGTATTTTCATTTATTTTTTATTTAGGTATTTTTAATTTTATTTTATTGCTTTTAGTTTATTTTCTGTAAATTAATTAGATAAAGAACCTTAATTTAAAATAGAGTTATGTCCCTTTGCTTGGTCGCAGGGTGTAGAAAAGGCTTGGACTGTAAAGGGTTAAGCAAATATAAATTTATAACTACCAGTACATATAATTTTAGATATTAAAAATTTGTATATTTTTCAAAACAAATTTTTCCCCTAATACCTCTCTAAATGATTGCAGCAGGTTGGAACCTGTAACTGATACGATGATATCTGTCTGGTGAATGATAAATAAAGGTTCATCCTGGGATTGGTATGCAAAATATGCCAGGTTGTCTGCAATGAACACTTGCTCTTCTAAGGATATCCTCTGCAAGAAAGAAAAAAAAAATCAATCAAAATGAGCTAAGGTATTGATCATTTATGTCCAGGTTAAATGAAGTTAATTTTCTCAATCCTCAAAGTAATCATTATTGTTTCAGAGTGTGGCAAACATTTTCAGTATAGTTATTTTAAAACTTGGCAAGAAATGGATTATGCACTACAAAGTATAAAACAATGTTGCCATATTTGCTTAAAACTGCTATAAATATCAAAACCATTTGTATTCACAAAAACTTTAAACTCTGCAGGGACATTGTTTTGTTATGTACAGAATGTTAAGCCTTTTTAGCAAGCACTAAACATTTTTGCAAATGAACCTACTGCAGAATCATCAAAAAGATTTATAATTGATGTAAGCAAGCCTCTTCTGTGAGATCTATTAGATCGCAACAGAGAGTACAGGAATGCATTGAGAGCTTGTGGTTGATTTTCTTCATTGAACCGACGACCTCTCACAGGCTCAATGGGATTGTTTGAGTGAAACACTTTTTGGAGTCGATATGATGCCTTCATACCTTGAAGAGCCTTCATCTATTATTAAAAAACAAGAACATAAAGGATTTGTTTTTTTTCCTTTAAGTATTGAATCCATCAAAATTGTCATTCTGTTCTTCAGATTTTAAAAAAATAAAAAAATATTTTAAAAAAGCCAACAAGTAAAATATTAAGCCTTTACTTAATTAAAAGTTATCCTATTTTCACAGCTGATTTTTTTAAATACTTCAAAAAGTTATTTTAAAATTTGTTACACATTTGTCTTCAACCTCAAAATATTATAAATGAGAATTATTTCATGGACATTAAACATTATGATTATTAAATTAAAGTTAACTGTTGACTTCTTTAACTCTGAAGGACGGCTATAATTTCTATAAATAACTAACTCAACAAGGAATTAACTGAATTAATGAGGATTAATAACAAATGCATAAGCTGAATTTAAGCTTCATAAACACTGTTTTACAGTAGTTAAGATATACATTTTTAAAAATGTCTTATTCAAGCTATATGTTCTTACATGTGTAAATCCAGGATATTTCTTTTCAATCTCCTGCAATTGTTGGTCCGCTTTAACTCTTATTGGTTGCTCAATATCTGACCCCATGCTGATTAAGTAAGGGATGCACTAAAAAACAGAGCACAAAATTTAAAATAGCAACATATATGTTAATAAACAAACAGAATGATTTCATGACAAATTTTTATTTAAATGCAAATAATATAAAATTCTTTATTTAGCAACCATGTACTGATAAGACTACAGCTATTTTTAAAACCATAATATTTTATTATCATAGAAAGCTTGCTGTTTCCGTCTGAAATTGATTTTTTTCTACCCATTCCTGCCTCACGAGGCTATTCCAAACACCTTTTGGCTCATAGCTAGGGGTAACTGGATGAATTTGTACCTGCTACCCCAACCGAGTGGTTCCCATTGTGACAAAAGGCCCACCTTTCAAGAACTATATGTATTAACAGTATCTAACCTGGACGGGATGAACAAGACCTTGCTTGAGGACAAGAGTTACTACATTAAGAGCTGTAAGTCGGACTTGAGAGTTTTCATGAAAGAAGGCTTCCATCAGTTCCTTTAGGTACACTTGCATCACAGTGCTTGCCATTCTTTAATGGAAAATAAGTTGAATGTCAGTTAATTCAAATTTATCAATCACTGCAATTTTTAGATCTAACATTTTGCTTAGCTAAGTTGTTAGTTTGGGACTGAGAAATTTGCAAGGGAAAAAAATGTTATCATTTTATAGCAGTTATAATATAACAGAAAATATATACTTAATTTTTAAAAATTACTTTTTCGTTAACCTAGGCAATTTCTTGAGTCTTATGCTATTTTAACTCTTCTGCTTACCCTGACTGTACATCACCCATCTCTTTTAAATCTTCCTTTTTGGAATGTTTTTTCCCTGAAATATTATTAAAAAAAAAAATGCTCAATGAAACAAGGCAGTATGACAAATTTAGAGTAACTTTAAGTACCAGATTACAAAGAAATTTTAAAAACAATATTAAGTATAGCAATGTAATTTTTAAAACATACATTCTGCATCTGATTTTGACATTTGCAGTTCCTCTTCTGTCAGATAAACTTGTAAGTTCCTCAAGACCTGAAATTAATTTAAGCAATTTTATTTCATTTTGTAAAGAATTTATTTGTAAAATTAGAGAACAAATACAATTTCTAATATTAATGAACATCTTTTGAAGTAGCACTCAAAGCAAATAAGGTTAACTTTAGAGATTTTATATACCTGACATCTTAGCTTAACAGATGCTTTATCGTCTGTCAAAAGGCGGGTGTATAAATCTTTCAATATGGGCCCAAGCATGAAAGTGTAGTGTCGACATGCGAAGAAACCTGTAACCAAATTTTAATCAATATTTTAAAAACAAAACATTGAAAGAAAAATTCATTCAAAAGTATATTATTTCTTCTATGTATAAAGGCTAAAATTATTTTTACAATAGCATAATTAAGTGTTTAACAAGCCACAATAGGAAAATATAGCAGTGAAAGGTTTCAGCAAAACAGTTTGATATTCATTTTCATAGTGATCTGGCAGCTTTAACTCACCAATGGCAGTTAATGCTTTAAGTTGAACATCCTCATCGTCATGACTGACAAAATATGTGAATACATCAAAGACTGTTTCTCTAACACAGACCTATAAACAAGAGAATGGACTTAGTTATTATCCCCCATATTGTTTTTAAAAGTCTGCTTTATCTAATTAAATTCTGGATAACAGCAATTTTTTGGGGGCAAAAAAAAAACTTTTCAAAATTACTTTTCTTCCTTAAGTATTTTGCCCTCAGGAAATTACTATTTACTGATAACAACAATGATTACATACAATAAAATGCAACATGCCCAGAAAAAGTATGCATCAATGAAAGCTTTCAATGTTTCTCAAACAATTTTGATGTCATAAATGTTAAAAAGAAATATTAATGATTTTTTACTTAAGGGATCCCAGAGAATTATATATACGCCCTCAGAGGGAGGGGTGTGTGGTGTATCTGTTTGAGTTGGACAATGAGTTTTGCAAAGATGAGTATGGTAGGGTCTTAAAAAAGCAAATTAAATAAACATTGCTGTTAAAACTAAAATAAATTTAAAAAATAAATAAAATAACAGAACATTTTTATATCAGAAATCATTAATAAAATTGTGAGTGAAAATAACACATCATTTTCATATCCGATTTCATTTAAACATTTTTTGTAACCATCAGTTTTATATTTTTATCATAAATTAATACAACAGTTTAAAAAAATAATAATAACCCCCCCCCCCCTCTCCAGGTGTATGCATTTTAATTATTAGATACATTTTCTATACCAAAGTTAAAAAATTTTCCTGGGATGAAATTAAGAAGAAGTTAGTTCATAAATGAATTTAAACAAATAATTTTGATGCAATACTGAATTCAATTTGAAGTTTATAAAAGAAACAAGT
Source organism: Lymnaea stagnalis (assembly GCA_964033795.1). NCBI lineage: Eukaryota > Metazoa > Mollusca > Gastropoda > Lymnaeidae > Lymnaea > Lymnaea stagnalis. The sequence goes on from CAXITT010000363.1 coordinate 678,487, forward strand.
TTTCAGTTCTAACTATAAAAAATACGCCTTTAAAGCTCCTTTGTACATATCCATAGAGTTGGGGAATTTCATTCACCTTAGCAACAAATATTAGTTATAACTCAATTGCAATAATAAAAAAAATCTCTTACTTTTGTTTCACCCATGTCTTTGGAATCAAAATCAAAATGCTTGCATAGGAGCCCAACTGTAAAAAGAGCCCTGAGAAGAGTTGGACGTCTTGTCTTCAGTGTAGGACAATCTTTATTTACTTTGTTATCATACATCAGTTTTGCAAGCACGCCTAATAAAAATATTTTTACAAAAATGTTAAATACCATATAAAAATATATTTTAAGTATAAGTCATTAACTTATTTTAATCATACATTTTAAAAGAAAAAATTTCAAGAGAAAAAACTAGGTAACAAATTAATCTTAAATATCAAAGGTGTACCTTGTAAAATAGATGAAAAACCATAAACATTTCAATTGAATATGACTTTCAAAAAATAAACAGCTTATAATCTGATCAAGGAGAATATTAACAAAACAATGAACTACGAGTGTCAAAAAAGTATGCATCCAGGTTTACTTATTATTTATATTGAAGAATTAACACCTGCAAAGACAAAGTGACCTCACATTTTATTCTAAGTGCCAGTCAACTATATTATGAAATGACTTCTTTTCACCGAGAAAATGCTATTTTTTTTTTTGGACATATATTTTACATCAATCAGCTGACTTTGATATACTGTTGAAGACTACCACTTTTAAGCACCATATGTTAATAAGGTAGGAATAGTATATAGTATTCTATGCATTAAATTTTTTAACCCAACCCTTCCCTGGAAATGTTTAGTTAGCTGAAAAATAAGTTTACCCCACCCCCCCCCCCCCTCCTGATTATTTTGGATAATGGATGCTCTACGGTAGTTAATAATTTTACCACAATAATAAAATTTACCATAAAACTTTTTGAAACAGTCTCTGACTAACTCATAGTTGTGGCTCACATCATTAACAACAGCTCCTAAACAACTCACACAACTTTGAACTACCTGTAAAGGAACATTAAAATGTTAACAGAATTATTTATTTGAATAAAAGACTCCATCCAAAAAGTGCATGGCAAGTAAGTAACACTTACCAAAATCCACATGTTAAATTCGCCCAGCTAACAAAAATAAATAACTTTGAAATGATAGTTGTTCTTCATATTTTCAAGTTACTTCCATAAATGAATACAAGAAATCTTGTAGAGATGAATTTTATTTTAATAAACATATCTAACTATAACCACAATGTGCAATAGAAATGTGAACCAACAATTTTAAAATTATGTGTGGTGACTTTTGTCAGAGGATATAAGATACTTCTACACATTATTTCACAGTAAATTGGGAGTGTATTAAAGTTTTACTGTCACTCGTGTTATTTAGGCAAGATATTAAGAACATTTGTTTGGTTGATATGAGCTTACCATCATCCCATGTTTCAAAATTAATTTGACCAAATCCTCCTCTACTTGAGCCAAAAAAGATTCACTTGGATGATCCATTAATGGTATGACAAGCTCAAGGATCCGTGCCACATAGTGAAGGACCATGACATCTCCCTGAGTCTGAGGAGATAAAGCACAATTCTTGACTTCTAAATTATCTCTTACAAAGTTAGCTTGTGTCCCTAACAAAGATTAAATGAATTAAGTTGCTAAAATTTGACTTTTTATAAGCCTATAGAATTACTGTGTAAGTAACCGTATAAGAGATATTTTCCTTTCTTCTGCATGGACCAGATGTACAATACACATTATTTTTTACTATTGATGTTTCATATTAACTTTATTGACATGACATTTCAACTGTAACTCAAAAGCTGTCTATGTGAGGCAGATCAAGAAACTTACAATTCATTTTTAAATACAAAGCATAAAAGTAAAGCAATGTTTTTCAACCATGGCTTTACTTCATTAAATTTAAAGAATTGTTAAATTATAAACGTGCCAAATAAATAAAAATACATTTAAACATACATTGCACTTAATGTCAAGGTAAGGCTGCAGTGTAGTTGCATGTTCCACCATAAGATCTGGCTTGATTTTACTGAACAGGTGGAGAGTTGACAAACAGCCAACAAGTCGACTACTGACCGTTCGACCCTCAGATTTTTCTAGGTAAAAATAGGATCCATAAAAATTAAGCAGCTAATATTTATATTGCAATCAATGTAATAAATTGTAATAAGAAATAATGATTGTGGTAGGTGAAAGCGTGTAAAGGAAAAAAAAAAGATTGATGAAGATTGTTGTTTCAGTCCATTTATATATTGTAAAGAAAAAGAATTGAATGAGGTGCATGATTTAATTTTTTGTTGTTATTTTTTCCATGTCACACATTTCTGACTTTTTGCTTAATGAAGATTGCTTAAAAGTTGAGAAATAATATGAATAGGATCACCATTTTATAAAACTACCCAATGCTTAGAATAATAGCTTTATAACGTTTAAATATTACTCCTTCATCAGTGTTAAGTCAGGGGGCTCCCAGGGCTCGATGCCAGGCCCCTGTTTGTTTCTTCAGACCTGTTTACCCTCAAACCCCTAAAATTATACAATATTGTCTCAAAATGTACAATATCATCTCAAAATCGTACAATACAGTATCTTAATAGTAAATAAACATGCAGTATACATCATGTATACAATAACTACTACCATCGCGCATTGAGTTAAGCTGAATTCAAAAAGGTAACATCTAAAAGCAAATGACTGAGATTATATTGCTATCAGCGGTCACTTTGTTTTGCTGAAGTGCATCTGCTATAGATATCAATTAAAATTTAGGTGAACGTACAGATCACATTATCAAAGTCTGCTTTTGTTACAAATAGTTACAGGTGAAATTTAACATGGATCAAACTCAAAGTCAGTTAAGCATAAAATAATATTTATCAAAAATAAGAATTAATGAACAAATTTACACGAATCAATTTCTTATTTACCTTTGTAGAATAACAAAATGGAAAAGTTCTATAGTGGGCTAAATTTTAATCTATCATGAATAGATTCCACAATTTTGTTTACTTTTATGCGTGCGAGTCAGTGATAATATAAATATGTAATTGTAAAATGCTTGATTTTGACTGGGGAAAAAAAGCATTTAGAAAAGTCAAAGATATTGTAAATTAACTCACCAACACTTTTCTCCTCTATTCTCAAGACATTTTCAACAAGGCAATCAACAATCTGCTTACATGCTGTTATAGCTGCTTTATTATAATTGCCATCATCATCTTTCTTCAGCAGCTGGAATTCAGAAAAATTGAAAATCTTAGCTTTCTGAGACCCGCTGGCTCACACTCTCTCCATCCCTACCCAACGTGAGATTGCACAATTAGGCAGGGCCTAACATTACTAAAAATGGAAATTAACCTGGTCAAGGAGTACCCATGCTGAAACTACTAATGCAGTATATAATGGAGCGTATGACGCTACCCGCCCTCTTTTACCTGTAATTTGGCAGCAGAGCCCGGCTAACAATATTATTGTGATGAAGTTTGTTTATTCATAATTGGCTAGCCAGCATAGTATAGACCAGTAGATACGAGTACAGTAGAGTCGAGTCTAGTATAGACCAGTTCAGTTGAGTGGAGTCAGTCAGTTAGTGGCTATGCTAACACTGACATTCTCTATAAAGAATTCAAGTGTAGATTAGGCTTACGGGAGATAACACTAGACTCCCGCCAGCAGCACAGGCCATGTGTGCCCACCGTTAGAGTGTTAGAGTCTACACCTATTACGTCCCAGACTGTGCACTAGCCAGCGAGAGAGGGGGCAAACAAACAGACTACCGTCCTGCTGTGTGTGTGTGATTTGGGCCTTACCTGAGGACAAGATAACCAGCCAGTCGTAACTTAGTACATGACAATTAGTATTAGACGGTATACCTGGTTGTTCTTTATATGTTTATATTATATGTAATAACATGTGTGTAGTTAACTCTTCTTGTAATTAAATATTTATTATCCGTTGGCTAAACCACCTGTGTTTTTATAGTCATTAGTAATAGTTTTAATAGAAGTGAGCGAGTGAGAGAGTGCCATTGGATGTGAGTGTGGTGATATTAACTTAGAATATTTAATAATAGATTAAATCATACCCCTAGTCATAGTAGTTGTACAATTTATGTAACACTGGAAGCCTTAATTAAAGTAAAATTAGCACACTTTGTTACTGCAAGAGAAGTCAAAAGTTGGCCTCTCTTTGCCTGTAGATTCTGTTTGTCGCTTATGCTTGGGCGGTATGTTTGCGATAGTCTTGCAGGTATGGAACAAGGACAAGGTTCAAGTGTCATGTGCAGTCAAGATAAATGATAATGTTAGAGTAGGAATATGATATTTTGAGAATTAGGCGAAAGTAAAGTGAGTAACAATAATATCACTGCTTGAACGGATTTGCAAAAGCTGTAAATCTATTTTGCATCACAAGTCATGTTGAAATAGCATGTTCAACAGAACCGACAATGCATAAGAAATTGCCACCTGCTCCTCAACAAAAAAAGGATTCAACTAATGCATGTAGCTGTCAGGAAACAGAGAGAGCTTATGGCAATTTTTGCTCGCACTGACAATGTTTCTATTTTAAGTGCTGAATGGTTAGATTTAGATGATGATGATGTTGACTTGTCTGGTATATCAGTTCCGCAAGATGAAGATGATAAATCAGCTACTATGCCCATTGTTACGATAGAGCAACATCTGGCTACTCCCTGGGAAGATTATAGCAGCTAGAAACTATGCTACAATTGTCATCGATACTGACAATAATCATATTTATACTTCCACTCACAGTGATATTTAGTCTTTAAAAACCTTTTCATTGATTCTGCATTATAAAATTTAAGTGTAAAAACATTTTAACTTGTTGATTAAAAAGCTAAAGATGCAATAAAATGTTTGTCCTACAATTTTGTGTTATTGCAATAAATGAGCACAAAGCAAAATGTATTTATGCATTTATTTATATTATAATTCATTGGGGGGTGGTTGGGGGTTTAGGGTTAAATAAAATGTTGACAAACTTACTCTGTGAAAGTTTGACAGTTATTGATTTTCAAGAATTGCTTAAAAATTGTTGACGTAATTAAAGGACACCCCCTATCTGATTTTTATTTTATATGCAATTTTTAAAAACTTAAATTTACTTTTATTATTTAATTTTAGCTTAGACTTATTTTCTGTACATTTAACCTACGCTTTTCAATCAATACCATTTAAAGCTTGATATCTACAGTAAAATTGTGATATTTTGGGGAAATTTCAGGAGGGTATGCAATATGACATGTGAAAAATTGTTTTCTTGAATTATATATCAAATATAGACGTCAAAGAATGCCTATATATCAATTATAGCTATCAAAGAAATGCTTAAATATCAAATATAGCTGTCATGAAATGCCTATATATATAAAATATAGTTGTCGAACAAATACCTATATATATCTCTGTTTTGTCTGTGCCATGAATATAAAATTCTGGAAAAGAATACATTAATACTAACAAATATTAATATTTGCACTTTGTCCCTATGAATATAAAATAGTTTAAAATTTATTTGTGTATGTCACAAATGACAAAAGAAGTCATTTGATGATGACGAGTGTAAGACATGTTGTCTTAAACTGTGTCCACATCAACAACATTTACAAGAGAGGATCAACAAGTTGAAGAACAAACTAAATGTAGTGACCTGACCATTTCACACTAGCAGGAGTTTGAAGCTGCTGCCATGGGTTCTCAGAGCTGTGATTCATTATTATCGGCATAACTCAGATTTAACACTGATATATTAACACATAACAATTTTGGCTGTGATATGGCTATCAATGATTTTGATTGATATATTAAGTCAAAATCTCAACTGTCAGATGTTTTAAAATATAGTTTACTCACAAACCCATATTGACCAATAGTTTGTTACAACTTCAGTGAGGACCTGGCGAAAAACATTATTTTTGGTATGCCTTGCTTGATACATTTTCTGTGTGGTTTGCTTATTCCAGTTATCTTAAAGGTCCAGTGTGTATATTTTGTAATGTTTTCCCGCAACCAATTCTTCGCAGGTACCAAGATGCATTTATAGCAACATCTTTCTCCAAGTATAATGTGCTCGTAATTTTGTGAAAGGTGAATGGCACAAATGTGCTCAGCAGGATGCGACAGCATTCTTAACCATCATTTGGATTCCAGACTGACGTATCCTAAGTCAGATAAACAAGTTTATTTCATTCAATGAGGTATGGACATGATAAAATTACTTCCATAATGGCAGGAAAGGAAGACGATTTTCAGAATAAAATACGCACAATTTTACCAAAAGCAGCTTTCTTCTTCTTCTATATATTAAGAGCCCACGATCAATTTATTGATCATTTTGGCTCCTATGCATGTAGAGGGGATTTGCAATGTTTTTGTGCCTGGTGTTGATGAGGATATTTCACCGATTGCAAGTGCTACTTTGTGAGGGAATCATGCACTGGGGGTTGGAAGGTTTGAGGCAATAGACGCAAATGTGCCTAGTGTTGTCGCCTCAACTGTTCCTATTGAAAGCTTGTTCCAGTCCCTAATTGTCTATGGCAGGAATGAGCAGTTCCTATACTGGCTTCTTGCTAGTATGAGCCAGAATTGCCTGTCATGGCCTCGTCGTTGCCTATGGGGGAGAGGGACGAGTTTCTGTTTAATACTGGAACAGTGGCCTAGCCCAATATTTATCTTGTACATTATGGAGAGCCTGGATAGTCGTCGTCGTTCCTCCAGTGGTGACTAGCCTAGTGTTTCCAGGATGCCAACACTAGAGGTATTCCTGTAGCGGTTCAGGACTAAGCATGCTGCCCCTCGCTGGACCGCCTCCAAACCTGTCAATGCTCTTCTGAGTAAATGGGTCCCAGACTGAAGATGCATAATATAAAACTGGACGGACAAAGGGTTATAGGCTCTTTCTTTCACACAGGAGTTGCCAATCTTTAGATTACGCCTTTAGAACCCCAGGGTCTTGTTTGCCTGGTTACATACATTGTTAATATGCTCGTCCCAGCAGACCTCTCTTTGAATTGTAACAGCCAGGTACTTTACAGCGGAAACTAGCTCAAGTATATGGCCATGCAGTTCGTATTGGTAGTGTAGAGGAGTACAACTTCTAGAGACTGATAGTGTCTGGCACTTGGCAGGGTGAAATTCCATGTTCCAGCTCAACTCTCTCTCAGCTAACTGATCCTGTTGTAGCTAGTCCTGGGGAGATCTGTTGGGGATCGTCTTGTACACAGTGGTGTCACCTGCGAACAGTCTTGCTTGGGATGTCAGTTTCTCGGATAGGTCATTAATGTATGCTAGGAACAAACAGGTTTTTTTTCTCTTTGCTCTGAGCATCGGCCCAAACTAGTGGTTAATGATTTGAATTCAGCAGTTTAAGTGTGTAATGTTATTGGTGCAATCAAAGATTTCATTATTTTTTTTCACCAAAGCATAAACCGAGGGGCATTAATACCTAAAGTTCCATTGGTCTGTGAAACTTGATGGTCCGCAAAATATAAAAGCATTCACATTTTCCGTGAGAATTTGAGGTGATGCAATCAACGGCATAATCTGGCAATACATGACATGCATAAAACGCGACAAGATGCTCACCAGCTATTGTGTACATGTTCTTCGCCTACATTTCTTGGATGTCTCGTGATTATCTTTACAAACTCAGCAATATTGGTACCAGTAATTCAATTATTACAAGCCATACAGCTGGATTTGGTAAGGGTACATAAACATATTTGTAAAGTAACAGATATTTTCCGTGAACATCCTCAGAATGTTGAAACTCAGTTTACGAATAATATTTATCTGTGGACTTGGCTCTCGAAGCATTAGTTAACAATGAGATGAAGAGCCTTCATATCTGTGTTGGACAAGTATATTAAAGTAATCCTAGAAACTCAAATGACAAGAGCGAGGATCCCAACTCTGAAGAAGTCTAATTTAGACAAACAAGATTTGTTCCGTACTTCGATACTATCATCTCTGGACTCAAACAGTCCCCCATTTCAGCTATTCAGACTTCACCCTGCTATAATGACAGTCTTAATTATGTGGAATTTAAGAAGAGTTGTAATATCATTACTAGTTTGTACTCATTAGACAACTTTGAGCTGGAGGCAATGAACTGGTTTCATTTTTGGAGCATGCAGCAACTCACAAGTTATTAAAAATGACTTGCAGACCTGCAATTACTGTTTTTCTGAAAACTCCGGAACAACTTTATTCAACTTGGATATGACGGGGGGGGGGGGTGGGGTTTAGACTTTACTTTCAACCTCAGTACCTGGAAAAGCTTTTTCAGCAAATCTCTTTTACAAATTTATCCATTTAATTAAGAAAAGCTTTGAAAAAAAAAAATAAAAATGACTTGCAGACCTGCAATTACTGTTTTTCTGAAAACTCCGGAACAACTTTATTCAACTTGGATATGACGGGGGGGGGGGTTGTGTTTAGACTTTACTTTCAACCTCAGTCACTGGAAAAGCTTTTTCAGCAAATCTCTTTTACAAATTTATCCATTTAATTAAGAAAAGCTTTGACAAAAAAAATCACAACACAACTGAATTATTTTTTAGCCTGGTATTACTAGTAAAAGGATGAATCACGATCAGATTGATGATTGAATAATAATTTGGAGATCGCAGTCCACTTCCATAAAAACAAGGCAGTGCCTATAGGTTTGGCGACCGGACATATAGTGCAGGAGATATTCATCCGGCGGGCATGCCACGCTTTATTTAAAATTGTCACATTTTAACCATTTGTTCAATATGTATTTGTAGAATTAAACATATTTCTTTTTCATATAAATTTACAGACTATGTTGAATTTGTCACTTTCGGATTTTTATGACAGGTGAAAAATTATAATTTTCGGAAAATCGGAATTTTAAGGTTTTTTTTTGGCAGGTCTTCTTGCAGAGTTCAAAAGCCGGCGCTTGGTCATGGGGATCGAGATAACCGAGGTTAAGTGGCAAATTTGGCCACCTTTTGTGCTCGAGATATGAGGGTTCGGCGACATAAAAGAATCGACACAACCGAGGAGAAAATTCTAAGATAAAGAGAGAATTTTGCTATTCCACTTCAAAAATGTCGACATAACAAGGTTGGCTAGTTAACCCAGGTGGAGATAAGGGGGTTTGACTGTATATGTTTATATTATGAAGAAGAATGACTGAAGTTTGATGACATCCCCCCTCCCCTGAAAATTCCAGCGGGTGCCCATGGTATGCGCATGGTTTATTTTTTAAGTAATGACTCAGCTTGCAAGGAAACTAGTATCGTGAGAAATTTTTTATAATATAAAAGGACTTGATAAGTTCATTCAAGTATCCACAGAGTTCTTTTTGACAAGAGATTTCAATGGTTAGTCAGCCTCTATGATTTAGCACTTTTCTACCAACAGCCATATTTTTCAATGCCGATCCTAATTAAGGCCAAAAATTTCAGCTACAAATATAAAAATGAAAAAAAAATGAGCCTGATAACATAAAATAAGATGCATCATTTTGATTAATTCATATCAAATAATGGAGAAGGTTTTTGTCCATAACATGATTTATTAGGGCCAAAGGAGTAAAGACGAACTTACATTTTCTAATAATTGCTCAAAGAACTCATAGCTTGTGTCCTTGGCGGCAGCAACCTGTAAAATTTGATTTACATAAACTGAAAAGTAGTAATTTTTTTAAAATAGTCTATTACTTATTCAACTTTAAAAAACAGAATAAAACAAAATTATAAATATATATTACAGAACTCTATTATTTGATTGGATTGAGCCATTTCCTTTTTTTTTTTTTAAATGTTTAATTTCTATGCTCTATAACCATGTTTCCATAAGGCATGGTTTGTGATATAATTTGCTTCCATGATTAGGGTTTTCTTTCGTAGCAATTATGCTGATCACCTAACAGCATATTCATTCCACAGATGAGAGAATAATCTAGCATTGGTATACGCCATTTTTACAATTGGGAATCTAATTGAGCCTTGTTAGACGAAATTATATGTATCATAATTATTTTTATAAGAAAATGAGGTATTCTCAATCTTTTTGTTACTGTCTTTCTAAAACAATTTGTTTTTGTGCCATAGTGCATCAAGAATGAATATTAAAAAAGAAGCTATACATGTAAAGAAAGTGGTATAGAGAGGCTTCCCACATAATTAAGGTCCAACAACTATTCTGTTTAGAAACTCACCATTCCATCAAGTGGGATTGAATGGTGCTCTGGCATGTTTTTTACGGATATCTGAACTTCCCAAGGCATTCCAATGGGTTAGAACAAACATGTCCTTTCCCATTGCAGAGAAAAATTGTCACACTATGAGTGATTTTAAGGTAAACTAAAAACCACTAAAATCTAGTAACTTTATAATGACACAACCTGACTTTCAATGGGTTGTTGAGGCAAAGGAATAACAATGTTAACTATTTTACACACCACATCTGTTATGTTCACGACTTTTTGAACAAGCTTCTCTGTATCTTTGTCCCGGGATCCTAATGGCGTAAACCACATAGTTTGAAAGACTTCATTAACTAGTTTCTGCAAGAAGACAACAAATTAACTTGTGAGTGAGATTTATAAAAGATAACTACACACAATAAATACATTAAAATTTTTTTTTGCATTATTATGCTTTGAAAGATATGCTAATTTAAATCTTTCACAATTTTCATATCTATTTAAAATATTTATTACTTTATCGAAAGCAAACTGTTAAACAAAAATAAGGGGCTATTTTTTAAAAGGTTTTCATCAATTAAGAATTTGATATTAAAACATTTGCTTTCTTTCCTATCATTAATAATTCATAAATGCATCTTAATATTTCCTTTTTGCAAAGGCAATAGCATTTTATGCCCCAAACATTTCAACTAAATTATCCCCATATCAGAGGTTGGCTAACTCAAGTCCAGGTTTTCCCAAGGCATCCTATGTCAAATTCTAATAATTGCACTGAAAAAATGGCATATATTTGTATCTTCACTCATCACTTTTTAGTAAAAGTAATCCATTTTTAAAACTAAAAAAACGAGATGAAACGCTTTAATAACGTCATTTGACTTATCTGAGATATGATGCACGCTCGCTCACCAAATGCTAGTGGTTCAAGTAGATTGTGTTGCATGGCATTAGTATACATTGTATGTAATTACGCAATAAATGATAAATTACTTATCCATGCATATATTAATCAATAATGAAACGGAATTACATCTAATAGGATGATATATTTTTTAAAGACCAGCTTGTCAAGGTCATGGAATCAGAGGTATTGTAATTTTGTACAATTGGGTTAAAAAGAATGAGTGTGAACTCTTATCATGAAGTATGAGTGCATGGATTTTTTGGGTGATAAAGGGAGATAACGATTTTGAGCATCAGAGTGAACCAGGGATCAACAAAGAGTGGGTGCTAATTTGAATGTGAGAGGTCATGTTGGATTTTCTCAAATGGATTTACTGAATAGATATCTGATACATTATTGAAAGTGTGTGCACATCTATTCTCTGCATCGCTACTATAATTGTTATAACATTATCCTGATGTCAAGGGATCATGTGATTTATTTAGCGTATGTAATAAAGTACTGTGTGGGGGTACATTGTTGTTTCTTATCAGAGAGAGAGAGAGACAGTTGTTGAGAAGTTGGATATAAAAGACAAGGTGAAATATTTGACACAGCCTATAATGAGAACCCTTAACTTCAAGCAGTATTTTTTTACAATGAATTTTCCTCATAAGCGACATTGTACAGTAATTTGACATCTAGATCGTTGCACTATTAATACACAAAACAAAAAAAATACCAATTTGGAGAGACCACTAACTAAAATCATATATATGTGTATATATATATATCAAGTGAAAATGTGTTTGCAGATTTGTTCCGCCTGTTTCTACATGGATTGATGGATCTTGACCAAACTTGGCACACGCATCCATCATAACCCAGAATGAAATAGTGTCTTTTTAAAAAAAATAACAAAATATTCCTTTTGGGACAAGGGGCCTAAAATGTAGTTTTTTCTTATACAGACCTGTTTACCCTCAAACTCCTAAAATCGTACAATATCGTCTCAAAATCGTACAATGCAGTATTTTGATAGTAAATAAATAAAAATACAGTACATGTATATATAATGTATACAATAACTACTCCTATAGCGTGATCAGTGGAATCGAGTTAAGCTGGCGTCAAAATATGGAACTGTTTGGTTAACAGTAGATGACTGACGTTAACCGCAAACTGCGGTCACTTTGTTTTGCTGACGTGTATCTGCTGATACATGTTAATTAATATTTCGGTTAACGTGCTGATCACATTATCCCAGTCTGTCGCAGGTAAAAACAAAATCACCGTGAAATTTAACGTTGTTCAAGACGTCAGATAAGCATAAAATAAAATATATTAAAATAAGAATTAATTACCCGGTAACAAATCCCCCCCCCCCCTTTTTGTGTGTACAGTACAGTAAACTTTAGAACACCAGCCCCACTCCACACCCCTCTCCTCCCCATAAAATTAACAAAATCCACTGTATATTATGATGATACAGTAAACAAAATGTGACACGGGTTTTCACCACGTCCATGGATGATTCGGCCAGCCCAGTGGTTCCCAGAATAAACGCTACATCGCCTGGGTGCTCGTTGCCCTTGGGCAGGGCCATGAGAATGTGGCAAAGGGGGTAGCTGCGGCTTCCTCATCGGGGCGTTGCGAAATATTTTTAAAAATTCATTATTTTATTTTCACTTTTAAACCAATGGGACAACTTTCGGTTGTGGTGCAAACTGTAACCCACTAACCAACCGCTGTTTGCAGTTACAAATGGCACTCAGTGACCTACATACACATTATATTTATTTTTACCCAACCCTTATTGTATTTGTGTATTCGCTATTTCGAATTGTACATGTTAGAATTCAACACAGGGAGCCTGGTGAAAACCTAGAATGGCTTAGGCGCAGGGAAACGAAAATTTTAGAACCACTGGCGTAGCCCACCGAAATATACATCACACGCGCGCTGACCATTCAGTGGACAAAACATTACTACAATTTCTCTACTACTGAGTTTAGGTATCGCTAGCAAGATCTTTTGTGAAAATACATCTTGACATCATCACGGCCATAATTTCTGCTAAACATTGTCTGGTATTTTACAGCATTTGAGATATAAATGTGCTACACAGTATATTGTGTCTTACATCCAAACAAGAATATAAACTTTCTTTATCTTTTGTTGAAGCTGATGTTTATCGGTAGAAGTTTCTTCTTCATCATCGGTTTCGCGTACCTTTCTTTTTGTAAAATACTCACTAAGTAAACTAAATTAGTGTAACGAAAATTAAAAGGATCGCTGATTCCATTAAAGGTAACATTAAAATCAGGCAATGTGCACATCAGTCAATGTATTCAAATTCGAACCCAAAGCTGTTTGGGAAATGGGACATTCAGTATAACATACCTGGTACGCAAAATAAACATTAAAAAGTTTTACAAAAATATTTATACCCCCCCCCCCCCAGCTGATTTTTTCTGTTAGTAAAAGGGGGGGGATGGGGGCATGGGCGCCCGCAGGGGGGGGCAAGGGGGCCCTTGGCCCCCCCCGGTTGGTTGGAAAAAATTTTTTTATAAAAAAATGGAAAGAAATTTATTAAGGAAAAAAAAAAAATAAGGCAATGTGCACATCAGTCAATGTATTCAAATTCGAAACCAAAGCTGTTTGGGAAATGGGACATTCAGTAAAACATACCTGGTACGCAAAAAAAACATAAAAAAGTTTTAAAAAAATATTTATACCCCCCCCCCCCCAGCTGATTTTTTCTGTTAGTAAAAGGGGTGGGATGGGGGCATGGGCGCCCGCAGGGGGGGGCAAGGGCGCACTTGGCCCCCCCCGATTGATTGGATAAAATTTTTTTATACAAAAATGGACAGAAATGTATTAAAGAAAATAAAGAGAAAGTAACTAAGCTGATGTCCTGTCCGTTCGTTCACCATGCAAATACGCTACGGTAAATTAAAACTACATTAAAACATTACTAACATTTTTTGCCTCCCCCTGGAAAGTTAATCGATTTTTTTGCCCCTTCCTAGAAAGTTTTCTGCGGACGCCAATGGATGGGGCGTAGTATTAGTAGTGATGCCAAAATGACGTATTACGATCGCTGAGGGTAAAGAGCTGCTTTGCGAGTTCTACCAATATTGTTTAAATGTCGCTGACTAGCTCTTATAAAACATGCCCAAATCCAACGTTCCAGTGCAGAACAGTGGGATCATGTATTTTAGTGTAAAAACCATATCGTCTCTAGTTTTCTCCGTTTTCACAATCGCCACGGTTCACGGGAACAAAACTACGTCACACGCTTGGTAGTAGTCAAAGGGGGGTGGTGGTGAAGCGGTCGCTAGGGTGACTAGTATAAATATTACCGGTGACGCAGCTAACTAGTTCACAGTGACACACAAGGCAACAGTATGACAATCATCACTATCAATACGATAATTTGAGGTAATATTTTTATAGCCTTTGACACTCCCACCAATCCCCCACCCATGTGTCCATAAATCTCTTTAATCAAAACCCCCCCACCTCCCCTCTCAGTGCGCACATAACATAATGAAGGAGGGTCCCAACTTTAAAAAAAAAATTACAACTAATCGTTTTTCTCGTTCCATTCACCAGTAGATTTCTATTAGAAAGGGCTAAAACTTTAGCAAACGGAAAAAAAAATATTTTAAATCGGAAATTTTTTTTTCACCTGGCCTCTGAAAATCGTAGTTTTGGCGGGTTTCAGCGTACAATCGTAAAAGACATCTCAAAATCGTACATAGTACGCCAAAATCGTAAAAGTAAACAGGTCTGCTTATATGACCTGTATAAATATAATTTCAAACATTGGCTAGGACATGGATGGATAGATCCAAACCAAACTTAGTATGCAAACACCTGATGGATGAATCCAAACCAAACTTAATACGCAAACACTTGATTATCCAGATTGAAATACTGATGGGTTTTGAACTCGTAATATCCACTAGTTCGGGGCTGGATTTCAATTTCACTTATTTTTTATGTTTGTTCTGCATACATTTCTATATGGATTGATGGATGATGACCATATATCCTTTATTATCCAGTATATAAGTAGGTGCTCGCATCGTTTTCGTAAATTTGACTGAAAATACAATTTTGGAGGAGTGAAAAAATATCAAGAGTCACTAGTGGACAAATAAAGTGACTTATAGAGGAGTAAATCATTTCAGTCAACAACTTAATTTTAAAAAACATTTTTATAAGGTAAGTAGAATTCTTTTAATTTTTTTTATTGCTCAATCCCACCAGGGAAAGGGATCCAACTTAGAGTGGGATCACCCGATAATGCGATCCCACCTGGAAACGGGATCAAACTGAAAACAGGAGGCCATCAGGAAACAAGATCTGGACTGCGAACTGGATCGCATCAGGGAACAAATGTTTACAAAAGTTAATATAAATGTGGTTTTTGAAGGAGAAATTTAAATTTTAGAGATGTATTTTTCAGGGTTCCCACACTTTTTTAAAAACAAAATTCCCTACTTTTCCCCAACTTTTCCCAACTAAAAAAAAAAAATTCCTGACCATCGCAACGCATCGTTTTTGTTGATAATATAAAAATCCATGCATTCGTCAAAGTAAAGCAACGTTGAAATACATCACAAATGAACAAAAAATTAAGCGATTGAGGAGTATACATGTAAATATTTATTAAATTTCCTTGCAATTGCAATTTACTTGGACGTGAAAAATTGTTGATGTTTACTTTTACAGTGCAAAGGCAACTTTCGCAGTGTGTTCTCTGGGGTATTTTAGTACATATGTATAGTGGAAAGCATCTTTTCTTATAAGAAGCTTTCGTTCGCTTCTTCTTTCTTTTGAGGGCCCACGATCAATGAATTGATCATTCTGGCTCCTATGTTTCAGAGGGGTTCGTGATGTTACTGTGTATGGGTTTCAAGGGGATACTTCACTGGTTGTAAGGGCTACTCAGCAGTGGTGTTTCGAACTGGGAGTTGCAATACAGGAGGCAGTAGACACAAATGTGTCGAGTGTAAGCGCCTCAACTGTTGCTTTTGGAAGCTAGTTCCAGTCCCCTATTGTCTTCGGCAGGAATGAGGAGCTCCTGTACTTTGTTCTTGTTTTTACCAGCCGGAACTGTCTGTCGTGGCCTCGTCGCTGTCTAGGGGGAAGATGAACGAGTTTCTGTTTGATTCCGGAGCAGTGGACCAGCCCATTTTTGATCTTGTACAACATGGAGAGCCTGGATAGTCGTCGTCGTCGTTCTTCCAATGTAGACCAGCCCAGTGTTTTTAGCATGCTGCCAACACTTGAGGTGTTTCTGTAGCGGTTCATGACAAAGCGTGCTGCCCGTCACTGGATCGCCTCCAACCTGTCGATGCTTTTCTGGGTAAATGGGTCCCAGACTGTAGAAGCGTACTCTAAAATAGGTCGGACAAAGGCTTTATAGGCTTTTTCTTTCACGCTCGAGTTTCCACTCCCCAAAAAAAAATAAAATAAATAAACAATCCTTGCCTACACTCTGTGCTTATGAATAATAGTATAATACCGTAAAGTATACCCAGAGCACGGGAGTGCATAAAATAAGATCTAACTATATATTATATATACTATATAATAGGATATAATATATATTATCTACTGTTAAATTAGTCTCAATGAATCGATGTAGTATCAAGTCCAATCAACTAGCATTAGTTTTAGTAACTTTTAACTTTTACAGGAATTTCTGATTTCAGCCCTAAGCCTAAACTAGCTAATCTACGCAAAAAATAACATCACAAAATAACTTGATCTTATTAGCTTTTTTTAAATTAGAAGGCCTACTCCGTAATTAAATGTTAAGTGAACTTGAAGTCTTTTTAAAATGTTAAAGTTAAAGGCTGCCTTGTGCTAATAAAAAAAAAATTAAATGTCGCCCGCATACAGTAAAACAGTTAAAGTTAAAAATCAACTTATGAAGCTGAAGACTACGACATAACAAAGTACGCTAAGCTTAGTCATTGCAGACAGCGCTTGGATGAGTAGTTTTCTATTAATAATGGTTACCTCACAATTTAAAACTAGATTCAAATAATTATTCATTATTTTACACTTTACTTACCCAAACAATCGAACATCTCTTGATCGGCGATGTGAACAGAAAATAAATATGTCTGGTCTATCGAAGTTGTACGGTAATAGAAACTAAAAGCGTTCGAATACGTATGCCCAGTCAGGGGAAGCCACTAGCAAGGTCCGTTTTAAAACAGAAATGCTAAAAATAGACGAGGTCAGCGATTAACGTCAATTTTCATAGCATCCAAAACCAAATTTTTTACAAATTAAAAAATTCCCGACTTTCTGGAAAATTTTCTTATTAGAAGACCCATTTTCCCGACCGGGAAAATTATTCGATAAATTCCCGACTTTTTCACGTTTTCCCGACTGTGTGGGGACCCTGATTTTTACACAGCCCTAAATTTGTGATGTAAGCTAAAAGGCTGTGGAAGCTTTTTTCCGAGTGCAATCCCCGGCTCATCGCCAGGTATATTGGCTAGTAATTGATAAACTTAATTATTGCAGAGCGCTGCCTTTGCTTCTGCAAACAGTTATTACTAATAAGTGAGTAATTGGTTTACAATTTTGAGTTACTGGTTTAGACTAAGTTTGCTATCTGTCTACCAATTATTATGATATAAATTTCTTTTTCCACTTCGCAGCCCCCAAAGCAGGGTTTGAGAACCTATGCCATATAGACTGAACTAGGAAGAGAAATAAATTTTACAATAAACAAGAATTACCTTGATGCCTTCCTCATCATTTACTCGTCGTATCATCTTCACACACATTTCTGGGATTTTGGGAAAATCACTATGTTCAACACAAATGTCTTTGAAGATGCGTATAACTCTTTTTCTAACACTAATGCCAGTATCCTGAAATTTAAAAATTGTCAAGATATGCCACTGCTTTACTGTTAAGAGGGAGCTATAGAATAATTAACTATACAACATTACATAAATCAAAATTATTAACTATCAAATTAATATTGCGATTGTGAAACATTTTTCTTCCCATTTATTTATAAATTAGATCCCTTTCTTAAATTCAAACTAGGAAATGTTGGAGAAGCGCAATGTGCTGGTCTAACTTGCTGTACTTGGTTTTAAAATTCTTTTTCAAAATGAATTGCTGCACCACATATATAAAATAACTGAAACAAAAATAACAAGATTTACTTAAAATTGTAAAATACTGTTTGCTTTTTTTATATAAAAGAACAGCTAAATCCCTTTCAATCTTTCTTAAAGCTTAATTTTATCAGTAACATCTGATTTCTTCTGCTTTTCAAACAAAACTAAAAGATATTTCACTATAACTTTTATTATTACCAAAATTCTGTCAGAAAGCATATCATAATAGTTTGGAATGAGGTCTGGTTGAATGAGGATAAATTTTCCAACTAATTCAATTGCTGCTTCTCTCACAGATGTAGATTGATCCAAGAACCTGCCATGTACACCACGCTGCATATCCGTCTGAAATAAATGCAAACTGTTAAACCAAACTCAGAATGTAACTGTATTGTAGACAAGATGTTTTAATTCTTTTTCATTTTTCTTTCTTTTAGGTGCAAGGAAAATTGTAAAGAAATTTTTAAAAAATATCAAATGAAGAAAGATGAAAAAGATCTGGTAACTAATTTTAAAAATTAACTGTAAAAAAAAAAGTGCTAAATATTATGATTAAGTTATAATCAAAATAGACAAAAATAAATTTTTTAAACCTACCCGAGCAAGTATTCCTGGATCAGCTTCAACTACTGCTGTAAGGCATTTCATGGCTTTGGTTCTCACAGCAACTGCTGTTTCACTCAAAACTTTAAGTATCTGCAAAGTGATTCATGCAAATATTTTTTGTAGAAGAAATGTTCGGGGAAAACCCCATTATGTTCAAGGTTTCTTTCTTTTTCTTCTTCTTCTTCAATTTATTATATAAAAATAAACTAAAAATTAGTGTCTGTGCCAATATAGGTGCTTACAAAAAAGTCAGAAGATTAACTTTAAGTTAATTTATGGTATTATTCGAATACTGTTTTTTAAATTTCAATAACTTTAGACTTGCCTACAGCAGATAGAAGGCTACCTTGATAATAAATATGTAAAAAATATCTGTTCCAACAAATGAATTAAAATATATATACCTGGGTTAGATAAATGTCAAAGCTTTGAGCAAATGGACGTTTCGATGACAGGTATCTTGCCACTAAACATGCACTGTCATAGTCTAGTTTTGAACCAGCATGCCTGAAACACATGGAAATCAAATTTTACACACAAAAAAGTAAAGTTTGTCAGGGTTCATAGGTCCAAAATTCACCACTTTTCCCAAACATT
The DNA here is from genome assembly GCA_964033795.1 of Lymnaea stagnalis. Taxonomy (NCBI): domain Eukaryota; kingdom Metazoa; phylum Mollusca; class Gastropoda; family Lymnaeidae; genus Lymnaea; species Lymnaea stagnalis. The sequence continues at coordinate 697,999 of CAXITT010000363.1, forward strand.
TAGAGACCTATTTATTATATTCTAAAAAATACATTTTTAAAAAAACTCGCCTAATTATAGCATTGATACAAAATTCTTTATCACGCTATTTTTGGAAATATATATCACAAAAGTCTGTAGAATATTATATAAATTTAATTCAGCTTAGTGCTCAAAAGTAATTTGTTGTTTGAATCAACAGTTTAAACATACCAATCATGCACAGAATAATGAGGAAATGTCTTGGACAAAATATTTTAAAATTTCTAAGCAGCCCAGTGGTTTAAAAAAAAAAAAAAATGTGGTCAGCTTGATTTAAATATTCAAACAGTCCATTTAATATTTACATAAATAATACATTATTTATTACCTTTAAAATATATCACTTTTTTTTTAATGTGTCTCCCTTTGTCAGCAATAAGTTTTTTGAAGTTTAAGGAGTTACTTCTCCTTATCTGATGCCTTTTCTTGTAATGTATTGAAGTGCAGATAAAAGAGTAAAGAAGTCTCCTATAAGAATTAGCCTTATATGTCTTGCTGTTGACTAAGGTAACTAGACTGGCTACATCTACTTCCAAGGCCTTTTTTTTGGATTTCAACTCCTGAACTTTATCGATTTCAAGTTTTTTTGTAATTTACTCAAGCAGAATACATATTTCTTCTAACTGCTTTTCCAGATACAATTTGTGTTTCATCCTTGCTGATGAGGCTGAATTCAGCAACTCTTTTGTTATGGAAAATTAATGAGGTCCTCAGCTCTTCTGACTTGATCTTCAGGGACCCCCTTTTTTTAAATTTTGTCAATGATCTCTTTATTCACAGAGAAATCTTTCTACTGTTGCATGGCCATGTGATAACAAAAGGAGTTTCTGAAGGGGTGAAATTTCTGTGTTTCAATGAAAGTGGCTGTGATAATGGACTCATCATACTTTTCATACTGAGCCAAGTTGGTCTCACTCTTAAACTCTATAACTTCTTGTGTTTCATACATCACTCAGAGAACTCAGGTTAATTCAGCTTTTCTGTTGTCTTTTTCCAGACACCAAGACATATTTCTCCCTAGTACATGTTAAGAGATTGTTCCATTATCTTCATTAAAGTGGCAATTAAAAATGCCTTTCACTCTGATCTAAAATTGCATTTTTTTATCTTTATTCAGCAAAAGCTTAGAAGGAGAAAATCCAAAATTTATTTTGCTGGTACCTATATAATTATATTCTCTAAAAAACCCTAAGTTTGATACAGTGTTGAGACCCGCTGGTCCTCACCTTTGTGAGACCCGCTGGCTCCACTCTCTCCATCGCTTCCCCATGCGTTCATCGCTACCCCACGCGATATGACACAATTAGGCTGGGCCTTAAAACAATAAAAGTAGACTCAAATAACAATGGAAATTAACTTATTCACTTTGGCCATGACCCAGTTTAAGCAATACACTCATTCTTGTCAAGCGTCCCAACTCTGAGTTGTCACTCTGATGAACAACGCTTAAAAAGTAACGGAATCCCAAGCCACGCTTGTGAGTCATTTAAACACGACTCTGGGATGCCACGCTTAAATGCGGGACAAGCACGCCAAACTTAGAGTATATATTGAAAGCCCAAATCATGTATCGGCCTCTCTTACCTGAATTATGTCAGAAGAGCCTGGCTGGCATAATTAGCTGATAAAGTGTGTTTATCCTGATTGTGGTGGGTTAGTATTGTTCAATTTCATATTCATGTGTACTGGTATGTAGAGTCGTAGATGTAATGTTATTAAGAAAATGGTAGGACTATAGTTACTATTGTTAATTTTTGATTATGATAACTACTAATAATTTATAATGTGATGTGATTTGTAATTCTTAGCTATGTCTTATGCATTGTATTTATTATTCTCATTTCTAGCCAGTAAATTACAGTAAAGTGAAGTAAATTACACCCAGTAAAGTAAATTACACCCAGTAATAGTAAAATTACCTGAAGTAAAGTAAAGTAAATTACATGAAGTATATTACATGAAGTAAGTTACAGTAAGTAACATTTGGCCAGTAAAGACTATTTGACCAGAAAGTATTTGTAAAGTAAATAACATTTGGTCAGAGTTGTAATAGTTCAATAAATAATATCTGGAACTAAAGTAGTACAGTTCAGTAAAGGAGACGCCGTTATTAGCACGAGGGAAGCCCACGGAATCAAACAAGACGGTAGCATATACTGTGTGTGTGTAACCCACAGTAAACTTCAAAGTCGGCACCTACCTCCTCGCAGTGCCAGTGACCGGAGACACTTACGCAGTCAAGCCGCCCAACCCCGCAGTACGTTGTGACCCGAGCAGAGGGCTGCTGTGGTGTGTGTGTGTGGGACTTACTTATTTGACCAGATCGCCATTGAGAGCCTACTATGCAATAATATTGGGCAGTATCTTGTTATCCTGTTTATGTGTATAGTATATGTAATTTGTATGCTGATAGTTCTGTTTTCTTATAATTAAATATTTATTTGTGGGCTGAACCACTCTTGTTTTATTAGTATAGTTAAAGTATTACTAGACTTGCAAGTGAGAGTTTCCTTGAATGAAAGAGTGAGTGTGAAGTAGGATTAGTGTAGAATACTTCAATCAGGAAATTAATCGTACCCTAGACATAACCATAATAGCAGTACTAATCTTACGTAGAGGAAAGGGACCTTTGTTTGTTTATACAAACATAAACATTTCAAACCCAATACTTTTAACAATTGGGTCAGAACATAATTAATTAAAACACATCATAGTTTGTAACATACAGCTGTTACAGATTTGGCCACTAGGGTTATGGATCATTAAGAAATCAACACAGCACATATCAGTGAAATAGAGAAATCAAATGTTTTTCTTCTGAATTTTAAAATTTTTTAAAAATTTTCCCCAAACTTTCAAAGACCCTGATGTTTTTTGTCAATTTTCCCAAACTTTCTGGGCCGTGGAAATTTTAAAATATATTTTCCCCAAACTTTCAAAGACCGAGCGAATTTATTAACTACAATAATAAACTATTATATTTTATAGAATATATTGCGAGAAATTTATGGTAAAATATGCTACTTTAAGTTAAGGGTTTGCATTAAATGTACATGCAAACAATTTTTCATTTATAAAATATTATAAGAATGGCTTCGCAAACATATCTTCTTGATACACTCACATTCGGGGATTGAACGAACTCTGTACCGTATGTAATTTGAGTAGCACCCCCTTATTGGTGTAACCGCAATTCATTTTAAATACAATAAATAATAATTTTAAAGATTTGGTGTAACCGCAATTCATTTTAAATACAATAAATAATAATTTTAAAGATTTAGACATTTTTATTTTACAAATATTTTGTTAATTCACATTATTTATAATTTTATAGCAGAAGATGAACATATCGCATTTTTAAGTGAAGATGGCATTTTAGGATTTTTTAAATAAAAAAACTAGGTTCGCTTTGCAAGTGAATCATCTTGTATGAGATAGTATAAGGTACTTATAACAAAATAATACTTTTTTTTATACTATACCTAAATTAATTTTTAAAATGTACATACTTCAAATTTGTAAGTGGTTTGTTGTAACAAGAGATTTGAGAGCTCAGGAATGCTTTGCGTTTCTCTGCATTTTGCATAACTTCAGTTGAAGTCTCCTCTTTTGTTTCATTGAAATCTTCATCCTGCTCTTCACCTGAGGTATTGAGGTGTGCTTTAAGTGTCTTTTCTGCCTCAACTGTTGTATCTCTGAACCACTGAGCAATATAAAACTCACGAGCAAACTGAAAAACAAAATTCGCCCTATATTAATGACACAATCAAAACCATTTATTAGGCCTCTCTAAAATACTTGCAGAATATAGAAATTAAACAAACCATGAATAATAATAGTAGTGTTTTACTTACAAACAATGCAGATTCACTCTGGGCATTATAGGCAAGATACTCTAACATGGCTTGCTGTAGTCTCTCTGTTACATCTGTAACACCCTTTTGCTGTAGAATGATATACATAGAGAAAAATATATTTTGAAGTTAGTAATTTATACTTTGCATAAACTGATATCTTTTATTTTTTTAAAATAATTATCTGAATGATACTCATTAAGCATAAGCACACAAGGTGTTGGAGGTCAAAGTTTTAAAAACACATTTAACCCGTTTTAAGGGGAGGTGTGAGTGAAAAATCTAACATTTTTGTTTGGCTTCATATAGGATTTTTTTTTACCTACACCTTATTTGGTATTGTAATGGAGGTACAAAACAGTTAATAAAAAAAAATTCCATTGGTTGCCTTTGTAACCCATAAAAACCTCCGCAATTTTTATTTTTAAGTGTTTTTTAAAACACTACGGCTTTTACAAATATTAAGTTATTGCCATAAGATTTTAAACATAGCTTATTTAACCTATAATAAAACTTTGTGTTACAGGACTTTTTGATGTAATGACCAGTTATAAATCAACAGGGTCACGAATTGTGCCCCCAATTTTTATGCAAAAAATAGGGGTGTGGGTGAATTCTTTTTTACACATTTTCTTTTCTAAGATAGCTATCTTAATTCTAGGTTATTCAAATGTTTATTATTGGTTACTGAACATACTAGGAAAATTTGGATAGTAAATAAAAAAGTTATAGGGATATTGGTGACCATAAATATTGAAAACAAGAAGCCTGAAATAATGAATAAAAATGACAAAAACAATGGAAATATCAATGAAAATAAGAAATTTATATTCAGATTCGAATGAAAATTTTCATTAGCCTATTGTGGACATTTTTTATCCCTTTCCAGGTCCTTTTGTCTTTTTTCCTGACCACTCAACTTTTCGCTGCGATTGATGTATTTTTATCTATTATTCTGTGTTTGTCAAAAAATAATAATTCCCTTATCTTGGAGAATTTTAGCATTATAAAAGTGTGCAAAATCATAAAACTAAGCTATGAAAAAATGCGATTCCAAAGAGTTATTTGGCATTGTCCGTGTATACTGAAAATGAAAATCTTGGTCTTTTAAAAAAAATTGTAAGTTCTTTGAGTTCTAATGACAGAATGAATATTGACAGTTGTAAATTTTCTGATTTCTATCTCACAACTTTTTAATCACTTGAGTTGCAACATTTATTTTTCCCAAAAGCATATTATCCCTTTACTGGGCAGAGCGGCCGAAAACGTCTTTAGTACTGAACGGGCAAAACGTCCAAAAGGATCCGTGATGACATATAGTTGTAAATTTGTGACCTCCGAGTCTTTGGGAGACTTCCTATTGTTTACATCAGGTTTTTCCGATAGCTGGATAGAGTGGGCGCCAGTTACAAGTATTTTATCCATTTATTTTTTTAGTTTTAAGGGTTTAAAAATTTTTTTTTCTCGAAATGGATTTTGCCAATTATTTGCCGATTATTCAAGTGATAGCGGAGATTTCGCTGAATTCAATTTAAGTGACATTAAAGTGCACAAGTTGACTGTAAATTGGAATTAGATATTAATATTATTAGTAATATTAGTGAAATCAGCAGTGTTGAATTTTACAAACTTCGACTTTGTGGCAGCGTTTGTAAATAGTAAATAGATGACTCACAATCACAAACAATGTTTTTTTTTGCAATTATTTGTGTTCATATGAGGACTAATGGCAACATGTGAGTAAAATTATAAATCTGCATTCATTTTCCTTTATTTTGATTTTTATTTCACAAAAATTTGTTGATTAACACCTTAGATTTGATTTTTTTTACTAACGTACCCCTAAATCTTAATAAAAACCGGAGAAGTGGTGCCCGTTCAGGAGATGCAAGAGGAAGTACCTCGGCCCCCTAAAGGGTTAACAGGTTTTTTGTGTGAACCAGAAAACTAAACTCATAACAATAACTAACTCCATTGTAAAAGCTTATTAGTTACTGTATCAAATTTTAACATTAATCATGTTGAAAATCACATCGCATTGACATACAATGTTGAAACAAGGGAATTATTGATATGTTCCTTTCAAGTACAGTCTTATTCTTTTTGTCCTTGAATAACACATTATGTGCGTTGTGATGTAATCTATGTTAGTATGCTCTTGCATCCTCTGCCTGAGGATACTTTTATTTTGATGCATCAAACATATGTTGCGACGAGGAATCTGTAACAACTGGAACCCATACTTAGGGCACTCCTTCTTTTTAATGTACAAATTGCCAAAGGGCTAAATGGACTAAGGCACAACAGATCAGTGTAGTTTATCAACAGGAAATATAACGCATGTTGTGTTCGTTTGTGTTCCGCACACTCATTGCACGTCTCCTCAATCATTCCTGAAAACAATAAACTTGTAACTAGATATTTTTATTAAATACTTCTCAACAAAAATATAAGGCTATAAGGACATTAATGACTGAAGGGTCATACTTGTTGACAAGTATTTCAAGCAAAATTTGTTAGGGCTCTCATTTTACCTTAGAATAAAATAACACTAATGACAATATCATTTGTGCCACGATAAGCAAAATGAGAAATTAAATATATTACCATTTTAATAGCTATAAATATTGGACAATGTAAGTCAAGTATCACAATTAATACATTTTTTTTAAAGTTATTTTTACTACTGTTCACTTTCACTAAACTAACAGTGTTTAATAATAATAGTAAAAAAGTTTTTAAGTATAGCCTTCCTTTAAATTTGAATCTAAGCGAAAAATAGATTTAAGACTTACAATCAATATTGGCATGGTATTTTTCTATTTTCTTCCTGCTAGTAAAGTAGTGTAGCGATGCTTGAACTTGAAGGGACTAGGAGTAGGAGTCTTTAGTCTTAGTAGTTTAGTGTACTCAGACTTAGTCTTCTCCGAAAAAGGAGAAGAATTAATCTTCTTTATCATGGCAATTAATCAAAGACAACTAATTTTTTTTGGTTATTTACTAGTTTAGTTTTTTTTAATTCCTCAATTGTTTTTAGTTTCAATAAATTATGTTTAATAATTCTAGGCCTCACGAAATGAGAAACGGTTTGTTTATACCGGAAGTAGTTATTACAGATTTCCTACACAGGAACCAATCAAAATGCTCATTTTATTCAAAGGTCAGGGCTAGATCACGTGATACACGAAGTAGGACAGGAAAATACCAAATTTTACTAGACAATACCGGTAATCGAAAGGGTCGGTTACTTTCGTAATTTTCTTTATGCCAATAAGCTATATTTATCTTGATCCGTAAATCACCATCTTTCCAATCATACCAAATACATTGGGATTGGGCGATTCCAAATACTCAAAACAAAGGGGTAAAAACACAAAAAATTGGGCCATTTTGACATTTTTCTGATTAATAGGATCAGGAAACTTGTAATTTATTATATTTTCCAACTTACTTTTGTAAAAACAAATATAAAAATTTAATAAAGAAATGGTTAATAAAACCAAAGAAACAATAAAAAATTATTCAAAATTTGCCATTTTTGCCAATTTCTCACCCGCACCTCCACTTAAGTAGACTAAGCATAATATCATTTACTTTTTAAGCTTAATTTCATAAATATTTTTATAAATCTGAAATATATATGAAACTATCTGCAAATCTAAATATATTTATTATCTTATCATCAAATAAAACAAAGAAAAAAGCATACAATGATTTTGGAACACAAACCTCATTCTTTTTACTTTTTGTTGCTGCTGGATCATCATCATCCCCCTCACTGACCTAGTGAAATACATCAACAAATAATTTACTAAAAATCCTAATCCAAAATTTCCACCATGAATGTTGAAGTTTAAATATGAGTAAGTTTAATAATGAATTTAATTTTAGCCAAATTTTAATTAAAGAAACATTTTTATTTTAATTTAAGGATCTTTTTTAATTTGTCTTCGAAAGTCATATACTTCAAACCTGTTTAGATTTCATACAGAAAAATACAATTTCATAGTGGTGTAAAGTGGTATTTAAGGCAAGAGATTGACAATGGGTATATTCTTTTCATCGGTGGTTCCCAACCTTTTTATACTCCCCACCACATACATATTACTTGAATAGTCTCACACCCACTAAGAATTCTTTTTTTGTGTGTTTTTTTTTACCAAGTCTTGCATTCTCTAATAAAAAAATAACCATTTAAAATTAAGGGACTTCTAATTTATCCAATTGCAAAAAGAACTTTACAACCTGGAAATTTAACTATGATTTATTACATCGGGAAAATTTTAAGACAGAAATTTTTTAAATTTTAAATGTAAACATTTATGTCATAACTTTAAAGCCAATGCCTACTCTGCCCTTATAATCACTTTTCCTTGCACCCCTGCAAGGACGTCAGGTTGGGAATGCTTGCATTAAATTTCAAATCAGGGCCTACCTTGTGCACTATATCAGCAATAACATCTTGATTTAACTGACTAGTAACAGCATCTTTTCTTAACCTAGCTGCCACAATGCCCAAATATTCCAAAGATGCAACACGAAGTGACATATCAGTAGACTTGCTACTAAATTGTTGTACCTGAAAATAACATTTTTTCAAATTATCAACTATTATTGAGTACACCATTATTTAAATTTTGCAACAAAAACCATGAGAGAAATTTATTGGATGTATTATTTAGATATTCCTATAAGCATAAATAATTTAAATTCAATCTCAGGCTGAAAAAACTATAATACTACCTAGCTTACCGTAGAAAGCGGACTTTAAAAGAGATTCTTATAATTTTCTCCGGGTACATTGAATAATGAAATTGATATTATAGATTTCCAAGATTCTACCATTTATTCTACAAAAGCATTCCACAAATTATGACCGCGCCGGTCTGTGAGCCTTACATTGCCAGTCTCCACAACATTGGTTTTCCTTTGCATATAAAACTGTCTACAATCGAGAGAGACCTGCTTTTCATCTTTCCTCATATTTTATTAATTAAGCCTTAGTTACTAACCAGAATTCTCCCAAGAAGACTTAAAAGTAGTTCAGATGCTGGCCACTCTGGTTTGTTCACAGTTGTTAATAAATCTTGAACAAAATTTTCAAAAAGGGGTCTATAATCCTCTTCTCCCTTTGTTGTGCACCTATAAAATATAAATTATGTACCAAATTTTAATTATGTCCTAATATTGGACAATCTAAAATGCAGTTCATCCAAATTATGTAACTTAAAATAAGAGGCTATTATTTCTAAAGATCCTTTGAATACTAATTTCATCTAGAATCTACAAAAAAATTCTTTGTAATATTATTTCAGGCTTAATCTTGAATGCATTTTCTACTTTGAACTTAGTAATCCATGTACATATTAAAGCACTGTTATGCACTAGTTTCCACTAAAAACTTAAACCTAATTTAATATTGCCTTAAATTGGTCAACAACTCTACATCGGACATATGCCTTTTTAAAAATTGTGACAAAGTTTGCCCCCCCATAGAGGAAGAATGTTTCTTTTCACATTGCATAGCTGAGTTACAGCTTGTATTTTGTTTGTCACACAATGCCCAAGTGCCATGGACATGAAGTTGTTCAGAGATCATTAAGCGCTCTTACGAATTTATTTTTTTTTGCACAATTGATCAATCAGCAGTTATCTGTAATAAAATATAATAGGAAGCAAAAAAAACAACAAAAAAAACCCCAAAATTGTCTCAATAACTTAAGTTTTGCATGTGGCTAGTCTGTTTTAATCCAAATTTTATAAAACAGACAAACAAAATAGAATATAAAGTTAAAGATTTGAAAACTTACTTTTTCAGAAATACAGATAAAAAGTTATATCCTGTTCGCATTGCTGTTTCATATGATGTCACAATTAAAACATCATTATCACTCTTTGAAATCGCACCCTATAATTAAAAGAAGACAATAACGTTTGGACAAAAAGATAAATTTATAATACTTTTTTTTTTTAAAAGGTAAGATGGGGGTGGGGTGGGCAGTGTGTTTGAATGGGGGCAGGAGGGAGAGAGGGGGAGAAAGAGAGGGGGGAGGTAAGGAGAAAGATAGAGAAATGTGTCAGTTAAGCATAAATTTTCCATTTTATTTATAAAATTAAGCCAAAAACTTTTCGAAAATGAATACAAAAAATACCTCTTCTGGGCTTTTGTTTTTTTTATTCTTTTCCTGATCACCACCCTCTTCTTCTGAGTTTGTATCAGGCAACCTAACTACACACTGAATAAGCTGCAAAGCTAAAGCAGTAACCATCTGTATTGATTCATCAGAGTTCAACCTAAAACAGAAAATGAATGCAAAAGGAGTAGCTTAAAAAAATTGTACAAATTCCTTCTTAATTTGAATGAAAAGACAGCAACCAAAGGGTAACATATAATTTAATCTGAAGTAAATTATGATCAAGGAAGACAATTGGGAAAGTATGATCTGTAAGGATTGGCAATCACAGTTTCATTATTTAAATTCTGAGATGCAGAATTGAATTTTGCCTATCCCGTGATCATAGGTCTGCTATTTTAAGGTTTGTTAGCATACTATACATTCATAACATTTTAGTAGATACCTTTTAGTACCATATCAGACCTGCCAACAAAAAAAATCTGTAGGGGGGGGGGGTGCATGCAGAGGGGAAGTGGGGCCACTGCCCCCCAATGGGTGGCGCCCAGTGGGGGGAGTTGGCTTAAGATCTATTTACTAATGCACAAGCCTTTTTTGGTAAATAAAGAAATAAAAAGTTACCTCAATTGTCTTTGAAAAAGAACACCACAGAACATGTGAAAGACTTACTTGAAATGTTTAAATACAGATGTATACAGTATATTTTATTTACATATGTGCACAGGCTGCTAAGGCTAAGAGTTCAGTTTTCCAGTACTTCCCTACTGGCCTTTTTGCACTTGTCCAAGCTATTTTGGACAACTGAAGGTTAGCATTGCAACTGATTTTAGTTACAAGCAAGTTAGAAAAAGTATTAATTTTCATTAGAAATTAGACATGGATAACTTTTAGCTGCAGTTGTATGTTTTTTTTGGGTTAAAATATATGTTTGTTAAGTCTACACGTCAGGCTACCGGACAAATAGTGCGGGAGATGAACACGTTATAAAAAAACATTGTCACTTTTTATCCAATTGTTCATTATATATATATACCAGCAATGGTTCTAGTATTTCTTTTGTAGAATTTAACATGTTTCTCTTTTCGTGTCAATGCCCAGATTACCTTGAATTCGTTGAAATGAAGTACCATAAACTCTGATCGACAATTAGCAGCCACATGACAAGGCTGATGGACAAATATGTCGCGCAACTTTGTTACGGTGGTCATGTGACTTAGTCGGATATATAATAGTAATAGCCGGACGAATATCTCGCCGGAAATGTATGCACTTCTTAAAAACAAATGCAAAACTTCCTGTCGTACATGATTTTTTAAAAAATTTTTGGTAGCATTTGGCTTTTTATGACGGGTGATAAATAATGAAGTTGTTCGAAAAATTAGAATTTTAAGGGTTTGTCGGAAGGTTGGAATGAGAGGTAAAAAATCCGTAAAACTCCGACAAAATCGGAAGGGTTGGCAGGTCTGCCAAATTAGTCAATACATTTTAGTACTTTATACCTGATTAATAAAATTATATTGAAAGCAATTTTACCACCAAAAATACCTACTCATATCAAAGTAGGGCATTACCTGTAGTTTCTCAGATTCCTTTTGCTTGATGGAAGTCTAGCTAAACTTGCAAAGATATCTTCTAAAATGAGCTGCCTATGCTTTGAGTACCGAGAAAACACCTGTTTCACAAAATATTAAGAATTTTTTTTTTAAATTTAATTAAAAGAAACCTCATTATATGAAATATAAAATATTTTTCTACACTAGGGGTTCTTTGTCTTTAATAAGCTGTGATCAACTGTTAAACTATGGTGAAAATGTATAATTATTAGCTAGCTACAGATGTTATCAGAGACATTAATACCTAAAAGACATTGCATGTCATATTTTGCCAGGATATTTCTCTTCTATTAACTATCAACGTAGAAATTGAACTGGTTTGTCAGATTCAGATTTCTACTTTTTACATTTTCATCATAGTTTAACATTTGATCTCATTTATGAATGTTTATCCAGTTTCGATAATAAATAATCAATTAAAAGAAGGGAGAAAGGGCTGAATAAAATTGAAGACGAAAAAAATGTTTTATAAAAACAGACCGGTTTACCCTCTAACTCTAAATATCATACAATATCATCACAAATCGTTCAATACGTTATCTTAACCCTTTACAGTCCAAACCTATTCAGCCTTGTCTACTCCCAACGCCCAAGCAAAGGGACATAACTCCATTTTAAATGAAGGTTCTTTATCTAATTAATTTACAGAAAATAAACTAGAAGCAACAAAATAAAATAAAAACTACCTAAATACAAAGAAATGATTAAAGCAAAAGTTAAACCTAAAAATAGTTTCAGAGACCCTCCCACTCATGAAATAGTGAAGCTTCATTAGGCCTAAGTTCTTTCAAAAGCGTATCCAAGGCTTAAATAGCCATTTTTTACAGCGAAAAAATCGCGACTTTTAAAAAAATCTTAGAAAATCAGCCCCTAAACACACCGCGGTCAAACTAGTATCGAAATAAATGCCGACAACGAGGCTTTCTTCCGGTAGAACTATAAATAGTAATGCGCAATGGATTTCCGCTGTGCTAAGAACGAAAGTAAACACCTCGAAACGGGCGGGTTCGGCCGCATCGGACTGTAGGCTTAAGGAAAAAATCGGCGCATTTTGGGCGCATTTCGGGCGCATCGGACTGTAAAGGGTTAATAGTAATTTTAAAAAAACACACAGTATATATAATGTAGACACCTTAAAATCGTACATTGTACGCCAAAATCATAAGAGTTAACAGGTCTGTGAAAAGCATAATATGTTAATTTATTTTTAATAACAATTCAAGTAATAGAGCCTTACCAATATCCTTTTTAGTGAGAAACCTTTGTATCCATCTGATTTGGTCACAATTAAAATAAATTTAACAAAGTTGTTGTGCAAAAATACTTTTTGAAAAATGACATACCGTTGTAACTAGTTTCATTGAATTTAGTTGTAGTTCACTGATGTTTTCCACAAAAAAAGTTGATACACCAAGTGATGAAACCTTAGATTTAGAAAGAAAAAGAATTATTACTTATTAGTTGTTTTCTCTCTTTCTTTATGAATAATTATATTACAGGTTCATGATATTGCAGTAAATTTATGCCCATTTTTTTAAAAGTTTTAGTCATTAAAAACAAACAATACTTGTAATTAAATTTTTAAAATATATTATGTATATTACCAACAAAATTACATTTAAAAATATTTTTAAGTTGCAAACACAAAGAGTGGAAACCAAAAAATGATAAATTTCACCACACCTGTAAAATAACTGTGTCAGTCAACTGTTGAATTTCTAGCAAGGAAGCAAGAGCATTGACAAGTTCACACATCTTGTTATACAAAGTTATGGTTGACTTATGTTTTACAGATCCAGCTCTTGCCCTTTTAGCCTTAAGACTACCGTGATATCCATCTAAAGAGACATGTATGATCTTATTTGAAAACATAACATAAATAGATCTGATGATGTGAATAGAAAAAGGAAATTTTCTATTAAAAGTAATAAAAATTAAGCAATAGGCAGATTATAAATTTTATTGTTATTGAAAAAAAAAAAAAACACTAATAATTTAATTTTTTTAAAAATAAATTATTTAATGTTTTAAGATACTGAAATCTTTTATCATAAATTTTTTAGAAGGAGATAAAGAAAAAAGTGAATTAGTAAACACACCAATGACATAATTGATAAATCTACAATCTCAACAAACAAAAGAATTCTATCAATGACATAATATCCTACAAAAGGAAGGAATGAAACCAATTAATGATACAGCTAAAATATTAGTTTTCTCACTTAACACTCAAAGCATGAGCAATTAAATTTGAATGATAATTTCAATAATCCCAAAAAAAACATAAATAATTGAACATTTTATAACAAAGCTCTTTATTTACTAATAGTAATATTACATTTCTAAATGGCAACAAAGAAAACTCAACTCCGGTTTTATTTCATAGAGACCAACATTTTTAAAATTTCTACTGACATTTTCATCACCTTGAACACATTTTTCTACTGATCTGAACCAACCAAGGAAAGAAAAATAATTTTTATGTCATCAAATTATGATCATAAACCTGAATTGATGATTCTTGTCTTAACCCTTTACGGGGCAGAGCGGCTGAAAACGTCTTTACCACTTAAAGGGCAAAACGCCCAAAAGTGTCCGTGGCGACATAGAGTTTTTTTTCTCGTGACCTCCGAGGCTTTGTGAGACTTCCTATTGTTTACATCAGGTTTTTCCGATAGCTAAATAGAGTAGGCGCCAGTTACAAGTATTTAATCAATTTTTTTTTTTTAGTTTTAGGGGTTAAACATTTTTTTTTTTGAAATGGATTTTGCAGATTATTTGCCTATTGTTCAAGTGGTAGCGGAGATTTCGCTGGATTCAATTTAAGTGACATTTAAGTGCACGAATTGACTGTAAATTGAAAGGAGATATTAATATTATTAGTAATATTAGTGAAATCAGCATAGTAAGGAGTGTTGAATTTTACAAACTTCGATTTTGTGGCAGTGTTTGTCAATAGTGAATAGATGACTCACAATCACAAACAATATGTTGTATTTTGCAAATATTTGTGTTCATATGACGATTAATGGCAACATATGAGTATAATAATAAATCTGCATTCATTTTCCTTTATTTTGCTTTTTATTTCACACAAATTTGTTGACTAACACCTTAGATTTGATTTTTTTGTAATCTTACTAAAAAATGGAAAAGTGATGCCCTTTCAGGACATGCAAGAGGAAGTACCTATGCCCCGTAAAGGGTTAAACTTAGATGGGATGATGATGCAAAACAGTTGGCATATCATATTTCAAATACAGAAGGACTCATCTACTATTCAAATTTTTAACACTACATACTTTATCAAATATCACATGTGTTAATTTCTAAATATTTTGACTTATTTTACCAAAATATTATTAACATTTAATTATTGTTTGATAAATGATTTCAAATAATTTATTTTAATTTATTAATTTTTATATTAAAAGAAGTTATCAAAAAATGGATAGAAAATGATTCCATGATTACATTAAGACCAAATGAAAAATTTCATTTTTATGACCCTGAATAATCCTTGTCTATTGATTGGTCAAAAATTGTATTAAATCTTTTTTCCAAATCTTGTTAAAATACAGCATTTTTAAAATAAGATTATAAAATTAAAATCAGATTTTTTGTATACAAACCTTTTGCTTTAGGATCAATTTTGTATACTGGATCAAACTCAGGATAGATAGTATTGTGAAGTTGAAATTTAGCATAAAGAATTATTCTTTCTATAACATCTTCCAAATACACTTGTTTTGGCATATTTCGGCCTGTCATAATAGCCAAAGCAGTAAGAGAGGCATCCATGCTGCGCATCACTCGATCCATAGTTAATTCTCGCCATAACTTTGATTCCTCCTCATCTTCTTCCTGTTCATTGAAGAAATGTAATTAAATTTACAAAATAATTTAAATTGTACTCATTAGGCATAAGGGTTATTTAAAATATGTATATCTGTTGCCTTAGGAATGAAAAATTAAATAATTAACCCATTCAATTCTGGTTGCTCGGAAATTTTATCATTTGAAACCCTGGCAAAGCGGAACAACTCTACCTTTTGTGTAGGTAGGTTAAGGAAAAAACAAAATGTATCCATTTAACAGTGATTTTATCTGAAATAAATTGATTTTCATTCATAATTGTTTGCTGTGTGTGTGTTGTATATCATTTCCTGATGCTTTTGTTGTGCTAATTCTCAAAAGTACATTTATGAGGAATTACTTGACTACTAATGATCATAACAATGAAATAAAAAATGTGCTTATTTAAAATAATGAATACTTCTCACACAATCCATAAAAATAATTTTATATAAAGGGCAGTAATCTCCTTTGGTCTTGATTCTTGCAAGATTTTCATTTAAATGGCAAATTTCAGTTTTCTTTATAGCAACATGTATAGCAAAGTGTTGAGTGGCCAGATTTGGCTGTTAGAGGGTTGAATCGGTACCAGCCGATTTGGCTGTTACAGGGATGAATGGGTTAACATTTAAAAAGTTGCCAAATCATTCAATAGTTATAAGATACTTAATATAATTTTATTTTGCAACAGTGATTAAATACCTGATTAATATTGGGTGTAACTTTACATCCATCACGCACATTCCACAGCAAAATGGTCAGCAGTTTAACAAGGCGCTCTGGTGGAACCTAGATTCAGAAGGTAAATGTACAAAACATTCTTTAACTGAGATATTCACACTTAGGTAGCGCAGATGAAGTACACAAGGACAAACTAACAACTGGATATAATTAAATTAATTTAGAGTACTGTAAACTACAAAAAATTTAAAAATTTTAAATATTAAAAGTAACAATTCAAGTGTATTATTGACCATTCCAAATCTGATACTAGGGAAATCTGTCTTGAATAAATAATAATGTACAAAATAAGTGCAATTTATATCAATTGACATCTAAAATAAACATAGCTTATGAGTATTTGAAAAATTAATGTTTCCTTTAATAAATAGTTGTTTACTTGAATATATTTAATGAGAGATGTTTACACCTCTATAAAACAACGGTCTCAAATTCTGTTGTTTTTTTGTTTTATAAGTTTATTTTTCTTTTTTTTAATTGTTAGCAATGTCTTTTTGGCATTGTGAACAAATAATGACACAGCCCAATGCTTGAAAAATGGATATGCAAAATTGGTTGTGGCACATTTGAAACTTCAATAGTTGTTTACTCTATGATTTCATTTTACTGGTGACAGTTTTGGTTTTGGCACTAGCTGTAAAATCCTGAAACTTTGAGCAATTTCTTTGAAAGGGTGCTTTTTAAAGTTTATCAGGCTTGTTCACCTTGGAACTCCTAAAATCGTACAATATCGTCTCTAAAATTGTATACAATATGGAATTGTAAAAGTAAATAAATAAAGGTATTGTTTATATGATGTATACAATGACAAGTCTGATCAGCATAAAATAAAATTTATAAACATAAGAATTAATTGACCTGACCACGGGAGTTGAATTCAGAAAAAATCATAGGCTTCACCACAACACCCTTTGTGACACCTTTTTGTTTCTTTTGGCACGGCTCACAAAGGTGGAGGTAAAGTTCAATATCATTACGTGTAATGTTCTTATACTTGTGTGAAAGTTCTTTCAACATTCTGTCCCTTCCTCCATGTCCCACGGTCAGATGAGCCTCGTGAAGTACGTCAAATAATTCTGAATCCGTGACATAGAACTGAATAGCACTGTCGCCTTCTTTAACAGGATAGATCAACTTACTTTTGTTCTCTACCGCCATTACATCATAGCGTTTCAGCAGCAAATAGTCTCTTGGTTTCTTTTGAGTTGTCATCCGAGCCATTTTCACATCATCCACCAATTTTTGGTAACTAGTTTCCGTTAGAGACACGCAGTTTTTAGCAGTATTGGCTCGACATTGAGAAAGTTCATCGTAGAACCGCCGTTGCATGTAAACATACCGTGATTCCTGATCTGAAGCTACAACCTGATCTTCCCACATCTCGGCAGCCGTCTTGAAACAATAGGAGTAGCATCTTTGGCGGGAGTACAAAGCATACGTGTCGCGATCGTCACGCCACCACCAAGCAAAGAATCAAATATGAATGGCGGGGTATTCTAGACATTGCCGGGTCGCTCTTAGGCATTATATAGAATGCCTAGGAAATGTGTGAAATATAAACCATTTCATACTTTGCCTACAATTTTCAGGCATTATATAGAATACCTAGACATTCTATATAATGCCGGATTTCACACATTGCCAGTAACATATATAATGCATACACCTCAAAATCGTACATTGTACACTAATAGTTGCTTAGTGACTACTTAAACTGATATCAAATGCATCTTACTAGATCTTATAGAATATGTCAAAATCTAATGCTGCTTTGTGGAGCAGTTGAGAATGCATTTTCAAAAAATATATAGTCTAGAAAAAGGAGTGCTAATTCGATGCCAGTGATAACATTAAATCATCCATGCAATGTGCACATCTGTCAAAGTACCCAAATTTGAATGCCAGAGTGGATTGGACAATGGGACATCCATATATAACGTAAGCAAAAATCAACATATTTTCATACCCTGTCAGTCCCATACCCTGTCAACGTAAGGCGTAGTGTATACATTACATAAGCACTGAAGATGCTTATGGCAGCGTGGGGTGGGAGTCAACAGAATGTACATACATACATGCATAAATTCTACAATAATTATCCTGATAGTCTTCTATGGAGCCAACTGTCACCCCTAAACTTTTGTTAAATTCATTATTTCTTACTAAGCCGATAAAATATCACATTGTTTCGTAGTTAGCAGCATACTTTGTGTTTTCATAAATAGCTCGCTACATATAGTTGTAGTAATATATAGCCTAGTGACAACACACTTTAGTTTTTCTGTGGTGGTGACATTATTATTTTGTTCGGCAACCAACCTCCCCCCTCATCATTGGTGTGGGGTTAACCGGGTCACTTAAATCGTAATTCTGACAGGGCTCTGCATAAAATCGTAAAAGACATTTCAGAATCGCACATTGTACTCCAAAATGGTAAGAGTAAACAAATATATATTATTCTAGTCTGATAACTACAAGCTGTAAATGGGTGAAAGGAAAAGGAGTGTTGGAACCAAATGGTGGTATTAAAAATTGTATAGCAGTTTTGTGCGTTCTAAAAACAGATTTCAAAGCCCCTCACGGATCCTATAAAATATGTCGATATCTAATGTTGCTGTGTGGAACAGTTGTGCATGCATTAATAGAATGGCATCACCAAACTGTTGTAGTATTAAAATCATAGAGGAGATAGATATAAAATATTTCAAAATTTAACCTACCGGTGCAGAACAGTTAAAATTGCATTTTTTTAAATAAAAAAAAATAATCATCCATAGTTTTCTTCGTTTTCACAATCGTCACAGGTCAGACGAATGAAATAGACTATGTCACATGCATGGTAGCAGTCAAAGGCAGATGATCTAATAAAGTTGTCGCTAGGGCCACTAGGCTAAATATTACTGTTGCCGCATCTAGCTAGTTCATTGTGACAAACAATGAACAATATGACAAACAATCATGACTATCATTATGAAACGTTGCTGTGATATTATTATAGCCTTTGACACTTGCACCTAACCTCTTACCCATGTGCCCCTTACACCAAATCTCCAAAATCAACAACCCCCACCAACCCTCTCATTGTGTACGTAATATAATAAGGGATGGTCCCAATATTTTAAAAATTACTACCAATCTTTTTCTCTATATATTCACTGGCAGGTTTTTATAGAAAGGGCTAAAACAAAAAAATGTTATCATTTGTTTCTTTTAATCTGAAAAAATTCCAGAATATTTTTCAACCAGGTCTCTAAAAATTATAGTTGTGAGGAGTCTCTGCTTAGGATCATAAAAGAATCCCAAAATCACATTTTGTATAAGCGTAAGAGTAAACAAGTCTGCTGTATTTTTTACAATTCTGGGGGAAAAGTTCAGAGAACAAAATTCTGAAAATAACTTACTTATAAAAGCAACCATAATAATATTGCTGATGGTGTATCAGATTAGTAAAAAATAACAGCAGTTACCTAATATTTGATTCTGGCTAAATTAAACACCCAATTCCATAATATAAAATAATTCATGTTCGCAAGCTCTACTTTTGCTATAGAAAAACAAAACAGTATTTAAAGAGTGATTAATTTGTTCACCTGACTGAGAGCATTCATTGCTTTAAGTTTGGCTGCTTCTCCACATAAATCTGTTAGTACATTTCTTGATATAAGAGATTCTGGTGGACACTCTACATCATCACTTTCTGTTATTTAAACAAAACATTTTTTTAAATGATTTTGATGAAAAAATACAATATAATTGGTTGACTTTAAAACCACAGACCTTTGGCTAGATGAGGGTTGGGATAATTTAGCCCTTGGTCTTAATTTAGCTGCTCCAAATATGACAAAAATTTAGTATTTCTGCAATATTCTCTAATTTTTCACTGAAACTTCAATATGAACCATTTGTTTGTTTTAAAATAAAGAGAAAGCTTTTATGCGCTGAAAAACTACCTATAATTAAAGGTAAATAAAATTGAATGATTATATGAAATTTTTGTCCCTAAAAAATATGGTGTTGTCCTCTTAAAACAATATGAAATTTTGGCAAGCAGCTCCCATTGACCCAGTGTTTCACCACCGTTTGAATATATATTTAATATTTATTTAAGCACGATATAAATTAGTAGAGTTTTAACAAAGATATGAAATATATAGGGATTATATTAATCAGATAAGAGGGCAAAGCACTGGGACAGATAATCAAATTCAGCAAGAATTTACTAAATCCCTTTTTACTTTAGCTAGTGCAAGTTCAAGGATTACTGGTTTGTTAAAATATTTTTAAAAACTTAATTCTGGTTTGAAGTAATAATATTGCCATTAAAATGCAGTTATATTTACTTAAGAATTAAACAAAATTTAAATAAAAAATATATTTTGTATGTTGCAGTTTTATCAAAATTTAATTATGTGTTCCACAATAAAAAAATATAAAGAATAAACAAAAATCGCTTTAAAAAAAAAATTATTTGCCATAGAATTTTTAGCTATTGTTCATTTCAGACGATAAAGAATTTTATTTAAATAAATTTAACAACTTTTATAACATGAGTTTTTTCCACTTCGTAATGGTACGGTGTGAAATTATTAAAATTAGATTCACATGAGAAAAAAATTATTTTTTTTAATTATCTTTTTAAATATACCACAAATATATGGTGACAGCCCACTTTGCCCACTCAAAACTAAACGAGTTAATAAATAGAATTGTTGAAACAGAGCTATTTCAGGTGAGATATTTAATTAACAGAATACTGATCTTAAGATTTTAAAGAAAATTGAAGATAATATTTTAAAAAAATTTAAATATTAATTTTGAAACGTGCTAATTAAGATTTGTTTGTATCAGAAATGCTAAATATACAAATGACTAAGTCATACCATGTTAAATATGCTAATAATATTTGCAAACCTTTGTCTAAGCTTGCAAAGTTTGCATCTTCGGCACAGTCAAAGACAAGGTCTGTACAGCTATTGAACTTTTTGAAAATATGGCTATCCATGAGATCTTCTAAGCTGACAACTGGTTGAAGTAGACGTTTCTTATTCTGCTTTTCTTTTTTTTTCATTCTTGCATCTGAAAACAAAAAAAATCTATTTTTTTAGGATGCTAATGAAAATGAATATCATTCAAGGTCTCATACATAGTAATCTTAACAAAATTTCCATTTTTTCTGTATCCACTCATTTTTAAAAGTTTAGTTTTTCAAACTTTTGGGAACCCAAGCTAGACATATTTTAAATTATTTTTTTTGGCAGTCTAAAAAATTTTTGTTATTTAAAAATCAACTTAAAAGAGGAAAAAAAACACACCATTTTTCTCTAATTTATAAACTGAATAATAATTAATAAGGAGAAACTTACTATAAGCCTCTTCATCTTCTTCCAATTCAACAAACTCAGAAAGTGAAGATGCATCATCGCTTTCCACAGAGTTTCGCCTACGCTTTGCTGGATAAATTAAATAAAGTTATTTTAAAACCTTTGATAAGTCAGAAAGAAAGACACCAGAGACAAAAATACATCAATAATTATTTTTTTTAAATTTCTAAAGAACTGTAAGGAAATTCAAATTATGCTGAATCAAAAAGTTCCTTTACCTGCCCTATTTTTGTAAGTATCATCTGAACGTCTATTTCTAGAAGCTTGAAAGGACATATCTCCAGGTCCAGCAGCCCTAGATATGTTGTAATTTGTCTCTTCTCTCTTTCGCTTGCGAGAGTCACTATCACAGTCAGTTTTAACTAGAAATAATTTAGAGCATATACTTAAGATGTTCTATAATTTATATAAAAGATAGCTCACTTTACATTAAAACTTTACGATCAGTTAACCACATTAAAAATAACATTTTTGATTTACTGTTTTTGTGGGACGCAAACAACTTTTAACTACACTTTAAAAATTATTTTTTTTCAAATCACAATTTTTTTATTTAAGTATTACCCAATATGTAAGAATATTTTAAAAACATACCAGATCCTCCTTTCTGGATTGTTTTCAATGTCTGAGGAAAAATTTAGAAATTTGAAATATAAATGCTTTATAGAATATACAATACAAAAATGTGGTGGGGGTTTGTGTGTGTGTGTGTCAATACTCTGAAAATGACTTACAGGTCCATTCATTGGTATTCAATTTTCGGTAAATCTCTAATAGCAGTGGTTCCCAAACTTTTAAGTTTGGCGGACCGGTGAACAAGTTTTGAAATTTTACCAGAGACCGGTGCATGATTTATTTTAATACATTTATTTCTATTTGACAATAAATATTTATCTTATGGGGACCGGCAGTGCTACGTATGTGGACCGGTGAAGGTCCACGGACCGCCATTTGGGGATCACTGATTTATAGTGAACGGATCATTATTTGTCTTAACATCTAATAATTCATCTAATTCAAACTTATCAAAATAAACACCATTCTATAGTATTCAATATATCCTCTTTTTTTTTTTTTAATGACTTACCGAGGGGTCTAACATTTCCAACATTACAACAGGTTCATTTTTCTTCTTAGTTTCCATTTTTGATTTTTGATAAGGGAGGGACCGGCAGTGCTACGTATTTGGACCGGTGAAGGTCCACGGACCGCCATTTGGGGATCACTGATTATAGTGAACGGATCATTATTTGTCTTAACATCTAATAATTCATCTAATTCAAACTTATCAAAATAAACACCATTCTATAGTATTCAATATATCCTCTTTTTTTTTTTTAATGACTTACCGAGGGGTCTAACATTTCCAACATTACAACAGGTTCATTTTTCTTCTTAGTTTCCATTTTTGATTTTTGATAAGGGGGATCTGCATTCTTAACTGATGGACTTGCAAGATGTGGGGGTAAAGGCAGTCTACTAATATTAGTGTTAATTTGGTCACCAATATCATTCAAAACAATCACAGGCTCAGGAAGAACAGGAACTGAATGAACATTAGTCCTGTTTGGCAATACATCCATTAATTTTTGTACAGGTTCCTGAGGTTTCAAGCCATGTGGATACTGTAGATCAATACTAGGAGGATTCCGAGTGCGCCTATTATGGCGAGAAAGGGGATCTGTAGAATTTTGGGAAAGGACTGGAGAGGCTTGATTCGTAAAAGGA
Source organism: Lymnaea stagnalis (assembly GCA_964033795.1). Taxonomy (NCBI): domain Eukaryota; kingdom Metazoa; phylum Mollusca; class Gastropoda; family Lymnaeidae; genus Lymnaea; species Lymnaea stagnalis. Next base: position 721,329 of record CAXITT010000363.1, read on the forward strand.
TGTTGTAGAACTCTCTCTGCAGCTGTTGCCTGAGCTGGACTGGCAACTAAAATAAAAATTAAAAATTATTTTAGACAAGAGTATTTATTACATCCTCCTTAAGACCAGTTGGTTGCACCCTTCAAATATACTAGCAATGCAGAGACATACATCAATCAGAAGCAATCTTTTTTTAAAATAAAAATGATTCTTTTGCTTTTGTTGCTTTATTAAAAACACACAAAGAAAATACATTTGATTATCAAGATTAAAAATAATGTTTGTGTTATTTAAAAATTATCCCAAGTATAATATGGCGAAGCCTTGACTAACTTGTAAATTTGTATCAAAAGATGATGAAAACATCTAATAATCTGCAAAAATATTTCAGCTGTCATGCATAGTATTACAGACCCTCAAACTCTAAAAATCGCACAATATCATCACAAAAATCGTTCAATAAATTATCTTAATAGTAAAAAAAATAAACATACAGTATAATAATGTTACTCCTCAAATTCGTACATTGTACGCCAAAATTGTTAGAGTAAACAGGTCTGGTATTAGTAGCTAGGTCAAATGAAACAGCATTTAAAATTTATGTGACACTGAGACAATTTTTTTCTTCTTAAATAATTTTTTAAAAATTAATAACAATAATAGTGCTATTTCCAAACTTTGTGCATTTTTATATGTAAATGAAACAAATACCAGCATGAGGCATATTTAATAAACATTTTTTTAAAAATATTCAACAATTACTTCAGTTTAAATTATCTGCACAGATTTTTCATTTTTCACAATAGTAAATTACCTGCATTAGGCTGATAACTAGTTGAAATTCCAGAGTTGCTCTGATGACCCATTCCAGCACTTGCAGCAAGATATGGACTGTTGCTTGGTGAGGCATATACATTAGGTGGATATCTAGGGGACTGAGCATGACCATGTCTGAAAGAAATTAAATAACTATAAAATGTTTGACTCACATTTTCTTTATTACAGTGTAGACATTAATTATGGTAAATGATTTTAAGTTCTTTAAAAAAAAAAATTATAGTCTTTTATGAATAAATTTATTCATTAAAGGCTTCTATTCTCTAATAGACCATATTGTCTACCCACCTTGGAGACCCACTCAGCTGATTATTATGAGAGGAACCATGAACAGGTGCACTGGAGATTCTTTGACCTTCTTGAAGGAAACTACTGAACTGTTGTGCATGGGGATGAATGCCTACAAAAATTCCAAATAACTCTCTTAATTTCGACAATCCTATATAAAAAAACTAACAAAATGATATGTAGTCAAGCAAAATAGTCCTAAGCTATAATGTTTACAAGAATATGATTTTCTTCAGCGACTTTGACCCTAAAATTGCTTTCAACTACATTATGATTCACTCATAATGCAGAAGTGCAGAAATGAATATAGCACAAATCAAGAGCACTACCATTTATAATATGAGTTAGAATTAAGTTGTGTTTATTTATAAATGTACAAAAAACAAATTAAATTTGAGTAATATAAATCTTAAAGTAATAATATGACTGAAAAATCCTACTAAATTTATGTACAAATATGAATTCTCTTAATGTGTCTAATCAGTAATTCCCAATTAAATCAAAGGGTCATAACAAGGATTCAAATAATCTATTTTTAAAAAATATTGCAGAGATTTAACACTAAAAAATTATTTTTTTTAAAAATAACCCAGGAACATATATGAATCATTTCAGAAATATCTTCTTTCAATTTATCAGCTGAGCTTCACCTTCATAAATTTAAATATTCCAAAAGGATTTTTAGGTGTTACATCAACAATAGTATTCAAGACTACTGATGTACATGTGCATGTCAACTTAATTGCTTCAGCTATAAAATTTATGACATGACTCGACACTATAGGTTTCTTAAAATTTACTTAAAAGTGGTAAATTTGTTCTATATTTTATCACAGATTCATTTTTTAAATCACTTGAGATCTGTCTAATCAATGGCAAGAAAGTTTTATTCAGTTATTTTGAGGACGGAATTACAAATATAACCAATCAAATTTTGTATTATTACCAAATTCCCAATCATAGAAATTATCACTGCAAGCAACAGTTTTATTACAATAAATGGCAAGAAAAAAAATTGAGGACCACTATACAGAAAAAATTAGATAGTACTTAGCATTTGAGCATTCTTTAGTTTTCAGATAAAACGAGCTATAGCACTATTTCCTTTTTTTTTTAAAAAGTTACTTCAAAACACAAAAATGATAATTTAAGACTCTAGTCAAAATTTACTGAATCCAAAGAATGCCAATGGATTGTCTTGAGATCATGTAGCATGGTCAAGTGGTAATGGTGCATAAAAGGAGCATCATTGGCTTGTACCGAGAGCAACTAAGATTGGGCATAGGGAACTTAATTTGAAAACTAATTGACTAACAGGAGCAACAACTATACAAATTTCAGCTTACAGATTCCTGAATGACAATTAAACATACAATAACGCTACATTTAGAACTGCTGATTATAGGTTACATAAAATGAATGTGAAACTGATTAATACACTTTTTAACTAAAAAATGGCACAAGTGAAACAAAAACATTAAAAGGCCCCATGATCATGCATTTGCACACCGGCATGCTGGACTGCCCTTTTGTATTTATTAATAAAGGAACAATTTTTTTCAAAAACTTCTATCATTGTATGCATACAATTTAAAACTGAGCATAAAAATATCAAACTTGTTTTATACTTTCAAAGCTAAGGGTCAGCCAAAGGCAAAATTTTGATCTACGCAATGCAAAAATTAGACAGTGGGTAAAAATATAGTAGAGAATCTTGCAAGCAAAAGGATTAATATTTTATGTTATTGCCTGGTTAAATTATGTGTAACCACATGAAACTTACACCCAAAGCTATTCCTAATGAAAGTCACTTGAAATTTTACCAAGATTTGGCACAATTTAATCTCATAAAATCATCACGGTTTGATACGACAACGGTTTGTAAGCTCAAATTTCCATAAAATATACTTTTACAAATCATGATGTAATTATTAAAAAAATAGACAACTATGGTATGTAGTTTTTTCAAGGTTAATGAGAAATTATAGAACAAAATTTCTCCCAACTACACATCCCCAATTCTTAAAATATGATGAATTAAGTATAACCGTAAAGTAGTTGTTTTTTTGTGTGAGTAAAATATAAATGAATACTCTATCCCATGATGTGAATGTAAAATAATATATGCATTAAAGTCCCTTCACCAGAAGATTTTACCACTTCCATTATCTAGAAAAGAAAAATAGATTTTTAATAATTTCATTCAGTGGGTTGAAAGCAACTTAAAAAAAAGTTAACAATATGCTGCAAGGGAAGTTCACTATATATTTTTTTTTTTTAACCCTTATTAGTGAGTTCTGTTGAAGAATTTTTTGAGACTCAAAATTACAGGTTCATTTCATACTTTCAAAATTGCCTACCTGATTTCAGAATTTGTCAAAAATAAAAATGCATCACAACACCCATAATGTTTTAAAAAAAAATTTTTTTTTTCAAAAATTGAATTTAACAAAAAATTATTAAAAAATAAAAAATAAGAAATTAGAAAAAAAAAAAGAATTAAAAAAAATATGTGGAGCTCAATTTCCTGTTTTTCATACTTGATGAACATTAAATAAGTCCTTCAACTAAAAGATTGCTTACCCAAAAAGCCACGAATGTGCAAAACATTTATTTGAAATCTTGAGTCACAAAATGTTTAAAACTCACCAGAGCTGTTATTATAACCCATAACACCATGCTGTTGAAAGTTGTTCCCTAAGGTTTGAATGGGGCTGATAAAAAAAGTACCATCTAAATGTGCATTGCCTTGAAAGATATGGGGATCCTTCCGCATCACAGTTTGCAGCAAGCTGGGGATGTATCCTTCAACTGAATTTGTGCTCAGTGTATCTTTCAGTTCTCTGTTGACATAAGTAAATCAAATCATACAAATAAAAAAGAAAATAAAACCAATACAAATTATAGTTATAAAAACTACCAATACCAGATTGTGAAATAAAGCAGCATCTCCCAAAATGGGGTGCACTCATTGGGGGGGTGTGTGTGTGTGTTTAAGTCTCTGGTATAGTAAGTATTTTTGTTCCTATTAGTTAAACATACCATTCTATGTGCTCTAGATGGGAAAAAAGGCTGAGAAACAATATATTAAAGCAAGTGTATATAGTAACACACACAAAAAAGGAGGGGGGTGGGGTGTTTGGTGTTATATGTATATATATAAAATGAAAATGATAAAAACATGGCTAATTTTGTATTATTTTTTGTGAAAGAAATGACAAGAAAAAAAAAAAGAAAGAATTCTTGATGACGTAACATTGTAAACGATCCAAAATACTTACATCTGACTGGAATTGGTCTGTCGTAAGGCATGTGCAAGCTGATTGCCCAAGCCTTCATCTGATGAAGCCAAAAGTTGTCGGGCATCTTCAGCTATCTTATGACTATACAGCAGTGATTTGTTCTGGACAGTCTGAGGTAAAGGAGTGGGCAAGGGAAGCTGCGGCAGCACTGAAAAAAAAAAGTGCACAATGAAATTATGTATGCAGGTAAACTAGTTTTAAACTGAATGATCTTTCTCTTTACAACTCACAAACATTTTTAAATGAACACAAAATTAGATACTTACGATCTGTCAAACTTGCCACCCCAGCCAAAGTTGTGATAGGTACACTGGGGGTTTCACCGTTCATAATGCATTTATACTACATCTCTTTTTCTACACAAAACTGAAAATAATTTGAAATCAGTCAAATAGTTAAGACAAAAGTAAGGACTGCAATGATAAAATTCTTGGAATTACTGTTGTGAAGAAAAGATTAAGGCCGGTATTCTAAGTCTAAAAGTTGAAGGGAAAAATACCAGTAAAAAATACTTTTTGTGAGTGACTTCATTAAGTTAGTACATGTGATTCAACTATTACAAACAAATTTAAGTTAATACTAGTCATTCTAAAATGTAAAAAATGTTAAAAAAGAGATACATGAAGTTTTTAGTAAATTTTATTTCAAGACCATTAAAATTTCTTTTAAATAGCTTTAATTTTGTGGTGGTGATACACTAACCTCTCCACCATTCCCTATCATCTCCCTTTGAAGATGACAAATAATTGTAGGGAAAGGTCCAACTTTTGACGGAGAAGGTGTCAAAGCACTACATTGGGTCTCAGTGTGAAGCGTACTTTACAAAGATAAATAATTGTTTGCCAAACCTTGATATAACTCTCTCTACCCTGCTTTATCCCAATAACCCCATACTTATTACTTAAACTGTCTTCTACTCTCCCCTGCCATCCAATTAATACCAAGAGTCTGCCCTAATGCCCTGACCACAAATTTGCACATCCATCATCCCAAACTTTTTAACTCCCCTAACACTTTTAAGAATTAACTTCGGTAAATTCAGAGAACGCGGCCCTCATTTATTTCCATGCGCGCACTTTTACGTCTTAAATCGATCCCTATGCATAACCTGAACCCTAAATCTATGCCTAAGCCTAACCCGAACCCTAAATCAATCCCTATGCCTAACCTTAACAAAGTAAATGTGGGCCGCTAAATCTGAAACAGCCTTAACTTCTTTAGGGATTCCCTTAGACCTAATTTATGTCCAGCAAGTTAATAGAGCCTTAAGGGCTACGCAGAAAATCGGTTTGTAAGCACTGCTCTATGTCATTCAGTGTTAAATTGCTACAAATGATCCAATAAAATTTTAATGTCTTTAATATTTTCTAATTTGTCCTATGCGTTCCTGACTACAGTATTTCTGCAGATACATCCTAGGTTACATCTACCCAAAATATACCCCAATTGAATTGACGGAGCGAAATATAAATAAAAACTAAAATTTTAATAGTAATTAGGCAAATCCTCGTTTACTAATAGTTACCTTGGACATTTTTTAGAGAGCTGACAAAAATACAGCAACATAAAATGTTTAAAAACTGATTTTACAGACATACAAAAATACATAGTCATAATAGTTAAGATGGTTCAAATTATATCAAATGCAGTCCATGCATGTTCATAGCTAGCAAGTCTGTTAGACAATAGGATTTCCAATTATCGGTTTTCAATAACACTTATCTGCTGTTGGTTTTTACAAAAGTCAAACTGTAAATTGACTTTACGTGTACGTCCAAGAGTTTAAAGAATTAGTTAATAAAAGTTTCTATGGATAGTTGCTTCACTATAGTCTTCTGGTATAGTAAATATCAGACGTAGAATCCCCATCGCCGATTTTAAATGAAGTTTTTATTGTTTTGATGATGGCATCGTCGATGCATAAAAAACGGGTTGTTTAGTTTCTTGTCTCAGCCATTTGTTTTAATTACTTTTAATCAAATCGAGAATTATTTCCCTTTGATAAACATCCAGATTTCCTTTCTTTTAACGAGTTTTTACTGAGAATGAAGTGTTTAAAGCTGTTGTTTTTGTTTACAAACATGACATCTCAACCTGGCCCAACTAGCGATCGATCTAATAAAGACAGAAAATATTACACTGATGATGATTCAAACAGTAATTTAATGATTTTGGATGCAGATGCTGATTCTGATGAATCTTAATAGCAGTACTAGTGACAAAAGTCATAATTAAATTGATAATTCATCTTCTGTTGAACAACCAGTCCCACCCCAGCTAAAGTGCCTTGTAAGAGTTAATACTGTTTCTGCTTTAAATAATGCACTAATTGGAAAACTGCTGATTTTTTGGAACTAACACTGAGGGCATTTCAGATTTTTACCTTTTAACATGTAAGTGTAAATTTGGAGCTTGTGACTACTAAGTCAAATGAACTTGACTGTCTTACTTTGCTTAGCACACAAATTATACACAAGCTTGTACTCTCGTTAAATGAGTATGCTACCTACAGAATTAAAAACAAAACTCTAACATGCCAGAGATATATTTTAAGAGACTGGAAAATTGCCTATAATTATGAGACCTACAAATTTATTGCAGTACCGCTGGCAACAATGATGGGGATGAACTCTTGTCCATTTGTTTGTGACTTTTGGTCAACAGGATGTATACCCCCAGGCATGTCAAAATGTTTCAGAGAGAATGATTCGAAGTCTTGTAAAAGTGTTCTATACATGCTACAGAAAATAAGTGTAAAATTTAGCCTTTTATAACCTCACAAGGCCAGAAGATCAGAGAAAATCTAGAAAAATAACCTTCAGAAATTTCAGGCTACAAACGCATTAACATAATATGCTGCAACCATTATTTCGGAGGGGAAAAGATTTCCGAAGTTCCAGAACAGGGTGTGGACGCCCCTGCGCCGTGACAGACTTATCAGAGCAAAACATGTGCCTTTTAACTCCAAAAAGGACAGAGTGTGCAAACACCATAAAACAGGGCTAACTGTATATGTTTGTGCTGGATGTGAGTCAAATCTGCACATCATCATGGATTGTTTTCAGGCTTACCATAGCTAAAGCCTGATGAATAAATATGACGAATTTATGGTAAATTTTCCATAATAAATGTTAATACATATAAGGACATTTTTGTGTGTGGCTGTCATCTTTATTCTTTATGATGAACATATGGATATAGTTCAGAAAAAAAAAAAAACTTTGTTACACTTGGAATTATAGTTTTCTCTTTCTGTGACTAAGAATGAGCGTTTTGCAAACATTTGGTGAGTTTTTTTGTTTTTGTTTTTAATTTATTTCACTTAAAATCACATTTATATGTAAAATTTAAAACCTAAATCATCATTGTCTGTAAAGAGCATGCATTCCTCTTTAATTCCATACCAAACGTAAAATTTTAATTTAAAAAAAAAAAAAAATGTTATGAATGTTTAGAGATAACATATTAGTGCATAATAACTATGCAAAGTAGCTAATTCCGTCAGAATGAGGAAAATAAGGTAAATTACGGGGACGACTGCCACTATTTTATCAAATTTCACGAATGTATCCCTAAATCGATCCCTATGCCCAACCTGAACCCTAAATTGATCCCTCAACCTAACCTAAACCCTAATTCACTGCAACTATAATAAACACTAAAAGACGCTGTGGCAGCCATCCTCAGATTTAGCCGAAAATAATTCCAGAGTCTAAGAGTTAAAACATGGAGTTACTGATGCAGGCTTCTGGTAAAAATTTTTGTTTCACTTTGCTGATCTGACACTGTGATGATGACATATTTCTGCGAGTCATGTCATAAGGTTTATTCTTCAATGAGTAGGACAAGTATAATTAACGTGAAACTTTGAGAGTTCCTCTCAGCTATAAAGGGCACATGTTGCCAGTGTGTCACATAAATTAATCTATGCCCCACCACCCTTTCTTTTTACTACCAAGTACTCACCGCCCCTGCCTAATACATAGACTTAGCCTACTTAAACTTTTGAACATTTACATTGTTCAGCAGTTTGCAACACAGAAAAAAAAGTGTGCAAAAATAGTTAAAAGCCATAAGCTGAATTGGCTTATTTACAAAAAAAAGGTATTATAGACAGCTAAAAGGAAATGCACAGTAATTTTTTAATAATATTCAAATAGTCCAGAATCTGTCTAGTCTTTTAAGTGGCAATAAGTATAAGTTATAGTAAATATAATTTAATAAGGCCAAGGAATGCAAAACCAACTAGTGAGTGAGGTAGTCCAATCAATTAGGGAGGTAGTTTTCATTCATTGTTCAGTTTCATATTCATACTATACAATTACAGTTAAATTGACATCAGTCTTCAGTACATGTAACATATATATTGCAGTACTTGTAACATATATATTGGTTAGCTCAGTTAACAGTAACTAAGTTAAACACTAGAAGTATTTCATTTTACTTAGATCTAATTAAATGCTGTTACTCTCATCTTAGTTACTCTCCTCTCACCTCTCAACCTCTGGCACTGCCTATTTGAATTTATCTCGGCCTATCAACTCATACGGGACCGTTTACCGAATTAGCCCAAAACCTTTAAATTCCCATAAAATATTGATGATAATCGTAAACTTTTCCAACTCGACCCAAATAATTATTTACATTATTAGTCGTTAATGTTAGAATTAAATTTTAACACATTATTATCCATGTTTGTCTTTTTGGTGTGGCCTACCGTACGATAACGCGGATGAATACACAGCAGAATTGTAATCAAAACAATCCGTAAATTGGGTATACGTGAAAGAGAGTATTGATTTTCCCCCTAAAAATCATGATGACTTTAAAAAAATCCAATAATAAACAGATAAAAGGATGCTTCAGATTCTTTATCCCCTCAAATAAATAGTATTGCCGTTTAACCAACACTTATTGGCTTGACTTGCTTTCTTGATAAAAATCGTCCATTGTTGGTTGAGGTGGGACAAGACTCACCTGTACAAATGGTCAAAATTCCACCCTTATGAATGATATAGCATAGAAATTATATCCACGTCAACGAATATTATTTACATGATGATACTAACGTAAATCCATGGTGATTAATTAGTTGTAAACATTGTAAATTTGTAATTATTTCCAAGAATTCGGCTGTACCCCGCGCCAAAAATTAGCACAACCTAACGACATACTATGTTTAAACATCCGCTAAAATTAGTTCTTGACCTCAATCATCAGCGCATTAAATAATTATTTCTAGTGTGTTTTCTACACATTTTTATTTAAAAAATGGCAATTAATTATTGTAATTGTGCAAATTTTTTGAAATGTATTAAATAAATAGAACTGATTTTCGTGCGCATTAATTCAGAAAGCACTGTTTCAGCCATTGAAAATAGTGCACCAAGAAGCCTAAGATCAAACAAACGTAACTATTTACTAACAATGTTATACTCAAATAACGCAAAGGCAACAAATATAAAACGAAGTATAATATAATCAAAAGCCAAATGTCAAAAACCGTATTGTTCACTCTCACACACTAAACGTCGAGTTACAGTTTCGCTGCAGAGGCATCTAGGGAGTTGAAATTCACTAAATAACCACACGAACATGGACCAAAGACGAATATTTGTTATAGGTGTCGGAATGACTAAGGTTTGTTTGGTTTTATTTATGTCATTTGTGAACCTTACTTGCCAATGCCAACCTCAAACGGAAACCATTGTCGATATTTTCAATAAATTATCATTCACCTTCCCAATAATTCAAATAATTCCAAAATTTCAGATTTGATCATAATTAAAAGGGTTGAACTTCGATATATCTTTTTAGTGTATTAATTTGATTGATGAGACAGAAACAATTTGTGTAAGTCATGTAGATTTTAAAAAAAAAGATTTTGAGTCATTTTAATTTCTAATTACTATAAATTACATTACAATTACATGCCGAGAGAAAAAAAACAACTACCTACCTTTTTATAAATATAAGAATTTATTTAAAATTTAACACAAGCATATAATTAGTTCAAATCCAATAAACAAGTTGTTGTTTTTTTCTTTGTCAGTTTCAGTAATGATTTTTCCAACTTTTCTGTTCTCATTTTTCTTAACATACCCTCAAATTTTTCAAAATAGAAAGTACTGATGTTATTTTAAAGTTGTTTTGTTCATTGTGTTGCATATTGCATTAAGAATGTCTCCTGAAAATTTAGTAGCATTATCTTTTAAAATAAAAAAGTTGTGGGCAAAATAAAGCAGATATTTGGAAAGTCAGTCACAAGTTTTCACCGTCAAATACAAAGATAAATAAAGGGGTATTAAAAAAATTCACCAAAAAAATCATAACTTCGTTTCTATAAAAGCTAGAAAAATGAAATTGGTCTTTTTGCAAAGCTTATAGCTAGCCCTTTAAAATCATATATCATTTATGGCAATGTGACAATATTGAAATTTTTCTGTCAAAGTACCTAAATGTAAGTCAATATGAATATTATCAATGTCAATTAATATATTGTCATTGTATGTCATATTATCATACAAAGAATAGTATTTTATTTTACTAATTAAAATTAAAGTAACATTGTGTTGTTACATAGAATACAAATTTAAACAGTTTTTAGTTTTGGCAAAGAGCAAATCATCAAAAACCTTCACCAGTAGAACAAAAAACATTCCTGCCTATATTATGATATAAATACTGATAATATATGAATGTATAAATTAATTTACATAATTATATATTATATATATATATATATATAATTATCGAAAAGAATAAGAATGGGTACAAGTCCCGTAAGACTTTAAAAAAATAAAGCTCAGGAAAACAGAAAGAAAGTGGGAGTACAATTTATAAGCCTAACAGGAAAAATACATTGCAGCTAAGTGAAGTGAACTTTAAAGTTTATTAAAATTAAATTAAAGTTAGTTATTGTTATGTGACTTGTAAAAGGCACTTCAATAATATCGCCTGGGAAATCCTGATTTTGATAACCAGTTATCATAATTTTGTTATAGGCCTAGAAAAGTATAGGCCAGCCCCACCCCAACTTATTATTTGTAGGACCCATTATTCATTATATGTAATAGTATTTTAATGAATATTATATTCTTAAGGCATAAATTAAGTTTTAAAAAATTTAAATATTAACTTACCTTTGATATTGAAACATCTTATATTTAATCACATATCACAATATTGCAAAAGAGAATTATTATATAATCCTCAGTATTCTCGTTCTAACACACTTTCTGCCACAATAATCCAAGAATTTCTTAAGATACTACTATAGAATAATCATACAAAATTTCTATCACCCGCCCAAGTTGATTCTAACAATACATGTTGATTTCTGAAACAAGATTTATAACTTAAACTAAAATATAAACCAATTTTTTTGTCATATTCATATTCCAATGAGACTATATACCGGCTATACATAAATATATAGAAAAAAGGTAAATAAAAAGTATAATTGTCAATCACTGATATAGCTAGGGTTGGTGACACCAGATGCTGTAAAATCATGGTGTCACCCCCCTCTCCCTGACTTCCACGATGGATTTCTTTTTGTTAAAATAAGTCCGCAGTATAACAATGACAAGAACAAAAACAAAATAATTGACGGCGAGGAGGTAAATGTATTTAAGAACTATAAAAACGTCGTTTGTTTTTGTTTTTTTATACATTACATTTATTTTATTGAAGAAAAAAAATTTGTCGTCTTCAAAGCTGCAAACATATCGATCATTTGATCAATATCCTTCATCGTATCACTATCATTTGATAGTAGAGCCAGATCAGAAAGCCTTTACTGTCCCATGGTGGATCGTAAACTTAAACTTTAATAAAACACGCATTTGGATTGGTTACATGTGTGGAAAATTTATGTGTGATTGGTTATCCTCTCATGAAATTTGGTTAGATAGAGCAGTGTCTTCTATGTAAATATGCAATTTTTCAATATGGTGTCACCCTCTGAGATTGTGTCACCCTCTGTAATTATGCAATTTTTCAATATGGTGTCACCTTTTGAGATGGTTACCCCCTTAGCTACACCACTGCCGTCAATTTTAACTAAATGAATCCCTGTATTATTTGTTTATACTTATAAATGTTAAACAGATTTGAAATTATTATTTTTGGGACTTTTAAAAAAATTATATTTAAACAAAATTTATTAATTAAATACAAATAGGTGAAGAATCAGCATACTCTATACATTTAATAAGGAAATAAAGATTTACATTTTTTAATTTGCGGAATATTAACAAAAACTGAACGTGGCTTTATTTAGTAGAACTCATATTTAGCTATGTTTCTGTAAATATTATTTTTTTGTCTCATTTTATAATAAAGTTATAGGCGTAAAAGCAAAATAAGGGTCACGAAATGTGGAGGAAAACTCAGTTGTGCAAAATGGTTTTGAGGTCCTTAATAAAAAATTCATAACTTTTTGACAGGTGCTCTTGGTGTTTTGTGACCAGGCACCATGCAATTGTAGTATTTTTATATTTTTGTATTGAACTCAGGTAAAAAGGTTGAATTTTTTTTTGGGGGGGTGACTATTAATTAATCTATAAAGAGCCACGGGTAAGGTTTAGGAATATTTTTTAAAGGCCGGCGGGCAGGGTGTAGGACTGTCTGTAGGACTTTTGTTTTAAGTCAGGCATATTTTATAGAAAATGAGAAGTTAACTTTTTTTTTTTTTTTTTTTTTTTTTACACTGGGATCTACCGGGTATTTTTTTAAAATTCCAAGACCTGTGTAAAAGAAACTGCACTCCTGGTTAAGCCCTATATTATACTTTCTGAAATACCCTTTTTACGCCTGGGGGGTGAGCATTTTTTTTTTTTTTTTTTTTTTTTTTACACTGGGATCTACCGGGTATTTTCTTAAAATTCCAAGACCTGTGTAAAAGAAACTGCACTCCTGGTTAAGCCCTATATTATACTTGCTGAAATACCCTTTCTACGCCTGGGTGGTGAGCATTTTTATTGGCACATTTTGATAAAGTCAAGATGGCTATGAAGTTTAATTACAGGGCGAAAGCTTCTTTTTAGACCACATTTTGGTGTAAACTCTGTGTCTTTCTTTAAGTTGCCATATAGGTCAATTCTTAAAACTCTTACCTTGACTTGGTGAAAGGACTTTGTTCTTGAAAATGCAACATAAAGTTGTCCATGGCTGAAAGGAAGGTCAGGCTCACTGGGTGCAAGAATAACTCTTGGAATAAATACCCTGGTACCTTCGAAAGATACATTCAGGATTTCACAGTCATTGACTTTTGACATCATTTGCTTCATGACCAATCTGGTGCTATTGCAAAGACCTCTTGTTGGGTAAAGGTTTCATAGCAACCTTACTTTTAAGTTTAGTCTTTAAGGAGGCATACCTCCAGGTGTTAAGTTGTTCAAAAACTCAAAAAACAGGATTTGCACTGTCTTTCTGAATAGAATCTTTGCTGTTATAGCATTTTATTTCAGAATGACTTCGTCTAAGGGCATTTTTATTAAGTTCAGGAGACTCATGTTTTTTTTTAGTAAGATTTGCACAGTTAGCAATGCTGTCATCTCTATTGGATGACCTCAGGAAAGACAGCATACAAAATTCATCCATTTTCACTGCAGACTTTAGAAATTTCGAAGATGCCTTCATCTAATCCAGGCTCTTAGAATTTTTCAATCCCAAGTTTGAAAAGCCAATCTGAATAGCCTAGGTGATCTAATGGGACACTGTCCTCATTGCCACACATGTTTTTCCAACACTTAGCTGAAACTCAACGAAAAAGAAAGACTGCATCCCCAAATGGTTTTTAGAAGGAACTTTTGGATTTTCAGCTAAAACTTATTTATATAGTGTCAACTTCATTTACTACATGTACTGGGACCATTGAAACTTCAACCCAGTTTATCAATTTGGCATTATTCAGTACATTTGCCGTATAAGTTCCATGTCGAAATTACAGGTTATGATGTTTAATTTATTGGAATAGGCAGCTTGAAACGACTGGTTTCAAGTTCTTCCTCCCTCAAACACAGTTGTTGCTTAGCCGGTAAATGCACATGGCAAGACTAATTCATATTTGCTATGCAAATAAGTAAGTACTCCCTGATTACATTCCATTTAGGATTACATGTGAATGTTATAAATAAGTCTTAACATCTTGGTAATTTTGAGCTATATTCTCCTTACAAAGGTTGAAGGTAATATAACTTTATTTCCGGGTAATATATTAACGTCCTCAAAATTGTAGTTGTTCAAAAATCTGTGCAGGACACCATAGTCTTCAGCTCTTTTTATATTTAGATTTTTTTAGAAACCAAATCAAATGTTTTGTCTCGGTCTTGCAATAGGCATCAATTATGAATTGATGAGTCAGCTTTCCTGTGTTTAGGAGCTGGTTAAAGTTTTCATCATGAATCATTGAATGGCAAAGGTATGAATAACAGCTTTTTTCAGATCTGCGGTTCAGCCTGAAACCCCATATGAGAAAAGCAAAAAGGGTAGCACATTGGGTTACATAAACGTTTGTTCTGCAGGTGTGCGCATTATTTACTCTTTCTCTCAAGAATGTCATGCTATATTCAATTGGCTTTTGATTTTCCTGATTTGCCTTTAGCATTTCGACTTATTCAAATTGGAGCATCACATACCTAAAACAGCTACACAAATAATCTCTACACAAAATCCGCTTACTAAAAAATAGCTATACTGATGACTGACACACTACTTAGAGCTTTATATTATAGATAAAATCAGAAGTTAGCTCTTTTTTTTTTTTGTAACACTTGGACCCACCGGGTATTTTCTCAAATTTTTTTCATGATTTTAGATGAGAGAACATTGAAAAATGTGTGAAAAAAAAGAGTGGGACATTTAAAAAATTATATATTTGTTAAGTTAGAGGGGAAAACGATTTCAAGTTCATTGGATTTTAAGTAATTATATGCACTAAATTTTAAAGCAAAACATTAATATTTATTTAAAGGAAACTTGATAAAATCCGGGATAGAAACATTGGACATTTTTTTTAAAAAATGATTAAAAATGAATGCTAAAAAAAATTTGTGTTAAATGTATTTTCATTGTGCTAATGTCAATAATTTATATACAACACTGAAATAGAATGTACTTGACCTTAATAATAAGAAAGCCCTTTTAGAAACCGTGCCACAAGTTTTATCGCAATTTTTTTACCTACACATAATGATGTGCGGACGAGTATAGGCCTAAGACTAATATTATGACTTCATTTTCAGTTTTATTTAAAATTTTATTATAAATTAATAAATTAATGTATCTTAATTTTCTACATTGTCATTCATTGTAGGCCTATAATTTTAAATTTTCATTTTGGGTGATGGTATTCACTGAATGAATTGTGCAAAAGTAGACAACTTATGACACTTGCGTTAAATTACTATGTACAGTCAATTGAGTGTTTGTACAGGCAAAAGAGTGTTGTAGTAAAATTATAATTGATTGTCTTAAATCTAGTAACTACGTCAGTTTAGTAACTCATTAATTAGACATCTTCGTGGGTCTGATGCCAATTGTAAGGTTGACTTCTTCTTGGTGACAGATATAAAATTGGTTGACTTTGCCATTTGTTTAAAACTGAGTTTAATAAAAAGCTTCTCCGTGAAAATATTCAATAAAAATATAAAGTCTTGTCTTCTCTTTGTGTGTGAAACATGAACAACAAAGGTCTAAGTTTAATACCTGTACTAATAGATATTTGTGCAAGATCCTAAAATTAAAATTGTTAAGATATCATATAAGTATAAGATCATATAAGAAAGATCAGGAAGTGGTTGTGTAGAAAAGGAAATACAGAGAGGGATATACGGATATGTTTACCCTCATACTCTTAAAATCGTACAATATCATAAAAAAATCATTCAACACATTATCTTAATAGTAAAAAAAATAATAATACAGTATATACAATATATACACCTCAAAATCGTACATTGTACACCAAAATCGTAAGAGTAAACAGGTCTGGATATAGATTGTCCATACACGTTGGAAATCAATATCAATTATTACTGGACAGTCTTTGCTATAAAATCTGCAGGCCAATAGAAGGCGATAGTCCATAGATCACATGGAGAAGGGAACTCAAGAAATAAACGCTGAAAGGTGGAATGAGCTGAGAGAAATGGTATAGATTTGTGGATGACCAATGCTCTACTAGGAGAAAATAAGGCAAAAAATAAGAGGCTGAAATAAGAAGATAGAAGCTAACAGGGCCTATGATTAAAATTGACTGTTAAAGCAAAAATAACTTTAGTCTTGCAGCTGCTGGAGTAAATCTGAAACATTAAAAAACAAGTTGGCGTGTGCCCATAATATGTAACTTTCCTTTATTAAATTCCAATTATATTGATATTTACTATTATTTACTAGGGTCTAATTAAAATTCATTAAATTTCTGGTGGCATATCTCAATTTTGGTATATGATTAGGCTGAAAATGGTATTACTATAAGTTTTAAATATTTAAAATTTTAATCACTTGCCAAGATTCATTCAAAATTATTTAATTTATAAAACAAGTATTAAACTTAGGACTTGGTTCCAGTTCTCTATGTGACACAGGATATTGAAGAATATGATTCAATTCAAATACCTTCTTTCTTATCTGTACTTATTTTGACTTCTTTGTTCTCTTCAGTTTGAAAAACCAGGCGGAAGAAATGACTTTGATTATCCTCAAATGGCTCTAGAAGCTGGTATAGTAATTTTTAAATTAATAAGATAAGATTCTTTTATTGAAATGGAAATGTGTTTTGGGGACATTGGGGCAATCCATAAATGACGCCATGCGTCTAGCGGTGGGGAGAGGGGTCAGATTTTTGTGACGGGGGGGGGGGGGTAAAAAAATTGGCATAATTTGCGTGACGTAATTTATGGATGGCCCCATTGTACATTTGATTTCCTGTAGTCTACTTATCCATACAAAAAGCTATGAGTGTTTGTCTCTGCTTTAACTGTTTTGGCTGGCGAAAGCTTTTTTAATGAAACTGTATATTTTGTACATACTTATTTTCATCATTAGGATAAACATTTTGATTAAGATAACACTTTTTGAACCAAAGACATTTTAAGTATTTCAAAAGCTATTTGTGTAATATTTAACTGTATTACATTTTTTTAAAGGTTTCTCTTCTTTGTTTCAGGCACTAAAGCTCTAGAAGATGCAGGGATTAATTATGATCAAATTGAGCAAGCTTGTGTTGGTTATGTATATGGTAAGCTTATGATTTTTTTCAATCCTTATTCTGATATTATCTTGCTAACTTACTCTCTGTGGATAATATTCTGAGATAAAGAGTTAATTAATTTTTTAACCATTAGCCATAAGTTTTTAAATCCAAAGGACAATAGTGTTTTCATATTTTACGATTGACAATAACAATTTTATTATTTTAATATGTAGCATATAATATAAACATTTGTACGTTTCTTTCTTGGCTTTATTAACAGTTGTAAGGATGATGATTTTGAACATTCTTGTGTCTTATAGATGCTGAAGGTGTTGCTAAGAAAGGTCCCACCAATTTTAAAACATACTATTAATAAGAGTTAATTATTTATCTTCTTGTTCTATGGTCTACTTTATACATTTGGATTGTGTTATCACAGCTATAACATGTTACCATTTCTGAACCTTCTTGACAGAACATTGATAACTTGTATTTTTGTGATATCTTTATTTAATTATAGAAACTTAATGGTGATGTTATAAGCATGTATAAAATTTACTCACCTCTTATTTTTTAATCAAAAGACAGTTTCCAATTATTTCAGTTACTTCCCTTGGAAATGCAAAAAAATGAAATATGCAACACTGATCTTGCAAAAAAATTAAAATGTTTTTGGTACCCATGAAATTCAGTAGCGAGTACCAAGGTATCCAGTGAATAAATTTTCCAAACATATTATTTCTTACCAGTTCATTCATAGCTTTGAATGTATTTTTTTAAATGTGAAATGAATTACCTACTTAGCCAATTTTATAGTTTGAAAATTGCTTTTGATGCAGTTACCTGAATTTTTTATTTCTTTGGTATATTCTGTACACTAATCAATAAATGAAATTCATCTTAATATCCTAATTATAGGAGACACCTGCTGTGGGCAAAGAGCTCTGTATCAACTTGGTCTGAAAGGCATTCCGATATACAATGTATGTAAAAGTAACGGAATAAAATACCTTTCATTTGGATTTACTTAACCCTCTTGAGATGGAGCCTTTTTGGACCATTAGTGCCAAGAAGCCATAACCCTTTTCTCAAGCCCTATTCTTATTGTGCAAAAAAAGTTAAAAAAGTTAAACAAATTAAACTAATTACTTTACAAATATAAAAACAATATATATTCTTGTAGGGAATTGAATGAACTAATCCAATCTGTAGGAATCAAACTGAAATCTCAAAATTAATGCAATTGAGATATCCTGATTTGAATAATTTAGGCATTCAATTATTTTTGTACACTTAGAATATACATATCTTACTTGCAGGATTTTGTTAAATTTTATGATTGTTGTAGCATAAATAAAATAACATTTAAATGTGATATAATGTGAAAATTGCTTAGAATATTCCCTTGTGGCTGCTTATGCCTTTTGGCATATTTCTAGATCACATATTTTTAAAGAATTTATGGGGTTCAATCAATGGAAGCCGCCATTAAAATGGTGAGATGAGCAATAAATGCGAGAAGCAATTTCATTAGCTGGTATGAAGACCAGCCAGCCAATCTCAAGGCTTTTATTACTGGCCGATGGATTGGCCTCCTTGTCTTTTCACCATGCGACACTAGGCTATTTATCGGCCCAGCCATGACAATGAGGTTAAGTTACTTAGCCAGTACTTAAAAATTAAATGGATTTGCATGCCTTTTAGTACTAATTATAATAAAACCTTGGCTGTAAGATGTTAATTGTATTCTTTGTATGGAAATAATATTACAGGTAAACAATGCTTGTGCCACTGGTTCAACTGCACTTTTTATGGCAAAAAATATGATTGCTGGTGGTAAGTTCCTATTTATAAAATGTTGCCTTAACATTAACTGATTGATATATGTAGGAAACAGTAAAAAGAAGTATTTAAACATACTAGCTTGAGTCATCTTATCTCACTCATGCCTTATGTGAACTGGCACAAATTGATTTGGAGAAGTAATCCGTATATTTTATATTGAGATTTTATTTATTTATTTTTTTTTAAATTTTACATATTAACGGGTTATTTATTATGAGCTGCTGGTAGAGAACAAAAATTCCTTCTAATCATGGCCATAAGCTGCTGTGAGCATCATGGTTTGACTCATAATTAAACTAGTTATATATTTACATTCTTACTTTCTTTTCGGTTGGAAGTTTAATTTAACGACAGGGCGTTAATTAAACAACCACATGTGACAGAATGTTTATCTTATTTTGAGGGTAGTTAGCAAGTATTTTTCATGGCAGCTAGCGATAAGGAAACCAAAAGCAAACATACCATAAATAATTTTGAGATATGTTTATTCACTTTTGATTTGTGCAAACTTGGAATACTTTTCTAATTTGATGTAGATGTAATGACATGCTTAGAAGTGTAAATAATAATTAAATGTTAAGGAAATTCAAAAATTCAAGTTAAGTTGGCACATTTTAAGAATTTTTGAAAGCTTTTCTCTTTTAAATAACAAATTAACAATATTAACAAAAATTTGTTTTAGATTTATCTTAAAGAAAATTCATTTATCTACAAAATAGTATATTACTTATAAAATGTGACCTGTATTTAATTCAGACATACCGGGTACAGTTTTTCAATGCAGTGGCTAATTAGTTAACCAACTTTGAGCATCTGTACATTTCACAAGTTCTCTAACATCACAATTGGCATCAGCTTCTTTTTTACTTTTCTTAAAGGTCAATTCAGATCTATCTTAATATCATTCATTTTCCATCAATTCAACCTTGGTCTCATAGATCAGTGTTTCCCAAAGTGGTAGACTGGCTCCCATTCACGACCATTACATTGCCAGCTAAGTAACGTGAGTCAAGAAACTGAAGAATTTAACAACCCCTAAATACATAGTTTTCTTGTATAAATCCTTTATAAAATTTAATATCGAGCAATATGGCGGGGGGGGGGGGGCTAAAAATTTGAAAAAAAATGCAAAAAAGAAACGCACTTTAAAAGAATCAAA
>CAXITT010000363.1:743081-785041 GCA_964033795.1 Lymnaea stagnalis
ATCGTCCAGTTTTTGTTAATGATCTCTTTATTTTTTTCTTAAAGATCGGTTAGTTTGTTCATAAAGATCGCCTGGTTTGTTGTTAAAGATCGTTTAGTTTGTTATTAAAGATCGCATTAGTTTGTTGTTAAAGATCGTCTAGTTTTTGTTAATGATAGCTTTATTTGTTCTTAAAGATCGCATTAGTTTGTTGTTAAAGATCGTCTAGTTTTTGTTAATGATAGCTTTATTTGTTCTTAAAGATCGTTTAGTTTGTTCATAAAGATCGCTTAGTTTTTTGTAAATTCGCTTAGTTTTTTCATAAAGATCGCTTAGTTTGTTCTTAAAGATAATTGAGTTTGTTCCTTAAGATCAATTAGTTTGTTCTTAAAGATCTTTCAGTTTGTTCCTAACGAACATTTAGTCTTCTGTTAAAGATCGCTTAGTTTATTCTTATAAATCATTAAAGATCATTTGTTTTGTTCTTAAAGATCGTTCAGTTCGCTCTTAAAAATCGTTTAGTTTGTTATTAAAGATCACTTAGATTGTTCTTAAAGATCTAAGTCAATTTCGGCCGAAACCGAAGAAAAACCGAAAGTTAACTTTTATCTTTCGGCCAAAACCGAAATTAAGCCGAAAGTTAACTTTTCTCTTTCGGCCGAAACCGAAAATTGGCCGAAAGTGATAAAATGGCCACTTTCGGCGCCGAAGCCGAAATTCGGTCGGCCTCTACTGCAGATTAGCTTCACCAACTGTTTCAGAAAAACAAAAGAAAATATTATACACCAAACGCACTTGTGATATTTTTCTTATTAGAATCTCATTTAGCGCAGTTATCTGGAATTTTCCTTCATGTTCCCATAGAAAACAGATTTTTGGGTGTTGAGGGTGGGGCTGAAAATTTTAAAGAATGTGTTGTCATCGACAATGAGTATATCATTATGTGTCAAGTTTCAGGTTGATAGCTTGACGGGAAGTGGGTCAATTAGCCATTCAAAGATTTTGCCACCCAGCCAGCCACAAACAAAAGCAAAGCTAACATAAAGAGTTTAAAAAGAAGCTTAATGTTTCCTCATTGCTTTTTTATTATTTCTTTTATTTCTTTTTTTTATTTATTTAACATTTGAATGCATCTAGAAGAACCTGGCAACCAGATGCTATTTGTTGGATTACAATTTCTTTAAATTCGAAACCTATTATAAAAAGATCACACAAAATAAGTCTAACCCTATAAGCTAAAAATTTGGGGTTTACAAACTGGCCATACCATGTAATGTTTATATGGAAAAAAAGGGGATACCAGATAATACATAAAACAATTAGACCAGACAACTAAAGCCATGTGACAATAGGAATTTACTAGTTTGTTATACTTTTTGGTTCCTAGATATCTCAATACACTTACACATTTGTATGACTTATTTTCGGGCAACACAACTACACAGAGCAAGTGACACGCTAGCATCAAATATGTCAAAACTGATATTGAAAAACACTATTAATGGCTACGAGTGAATTGTAATAGTTCAGTAATAAGAGTAGTATTGAATTGGCAGATCACTGATAAAAAATACTTTATGACATATTTAAGATAGAAAGAAAAATTAATAGATCTGGTGCAGTAGGAAACTGTTCCACCGGTCCACCAAACTTAAAAGTTTGGCATGCATTGTCTGGGAAAACCATGCTAAACTTTAAATGCTCTTAACTAATTAACGAGTAAAGATACAAAAAACTTTAACAAACTAACTTAAGGCTTATACTTATAAACTAGTGCCAATGTCATCATCTCTTAATTTTCATGCATATACAAGGTATTACATTCATTTATGATTACTCGGTACTTTTAGTATGAGGTAATAATTAATTTAAATTATTTATGCATTTTTAAAATGAAATACCAGTACAGACATTGTGTAAACATTGCATTTTTAGGCTTAGCAGACTGTGTCATGGCAATAGGATTTGAAAAAATGGAGAGAGGTTCTTTAAAACCAAAAGTGAGTGCCAGTAAATTACAAAATATAATGTAAAGTACAATGTTGGTATGTATATTCACTAGTAATTGTTTCTCACCGAATATTATGTTTTATTGTGAGAGGTGTGTCTTGTGTGTAAATGAAAGCTTTTGGTGCCATTCCATTAGGTTTGTGAATTAGGACATGATTTTATTGTGGCTATGACTAGAATGGATAGTCTGTCTTTTGAACTTGCTATTCATTTGGCAGTTAGAGTCAGTATTTAGTGAGAAGGTTGTATGGTATTTCAGTAGCAGACTGCACTCTATATGTTTGAATTATTGTACAACCAGAAGTCTTGATTAAAGTTTACATTGCTCTTGAAGTATGACTTGTGTTCTGTTCATCAAATTACTATGTAAGAATGTGTGAACAAACTTGACAAGTGAAAACCAACCATTATGGATCGTGACATACAGACTTGACCATGGTGTGGCTCACATGATCTATAATAGTGCAAAATAGTTACACACCAACAGTATAGGAAATTCTTAATAATTTACGTTGCCTTTTCCAATGTATATGGCTCTGTTATTAATTACAAGTACGGTATTGTTAAGTTATTAAAGGTTTAATTTCAGTGATACCTATTTTTAGGAGAAATTCTTAAAAACTAAAGGACAAGATTTTATATTGGTGGAGAGTAACAAAACTGAAAACCGGTAATTAACTTTCCCTTGCATGTTTTGCAAGTGAAACCTTGATTTTTTTCAATTAATTTACTCACTTTTCGCCATAACCAGTGGACAGATCGAACAAATCCAATGGACAAACATATGGAGGTAATGATAGAAACTCGTGGATTCGATAAATCTCCAGCAACAGCACAGATTTTTGGAAATGCAGGAAGGGAACACATGGAGAAATATGGTAATGTTATGCACTTTACACCTGATAAGGAATTATTTTAGATATTTTTTACACATTACACGATAAGATACAGTATGATACTGTGAAAAATATGGTGATAAGGCTGCAAACCCAATACTTTTGTAAAGTAAGTTGTCAAGACAGGCAATATTTATTTTACTTTATTACTTTAAATACATAAAAAATCAAAGTGTAGAAAAAGTGGAAGCATATAAAGTACTTAGGTGTCTCCATTAATATTAAGCTAACATGGCATGAGCATGGCCCAATTATGTATAAGAAATTCAACCAAAGACTGTTCTGCCTCAAAAAACTTTACAATTTCGGCGTAAACAAGCAAGTCCTTAACTTATGCTACAGTGCAACAAATGGAAGCCTTCTTAATTTCAGTATTACCTGCTGGTGTGGGAATTCAACGTCTGATATTAAAAACCGCATAAACCGACTAATCAAGAAAGCTAGAATGCTTATGGCAGAAGGGGTCAGAATGCTTATGGCAGAAGGGGGCAGAATGCTTATAGCAGAATGGGTCAGAATGCTTATGGCACAAACTAAACATCCTTCACTTGAAGAACTATTTGAAGAAGATGTTTTTGTGAAACTAAACACATTTTGGATGATACAGCCCACCCTCTTCATCACAGATACTTAGGATCTTGCCTTTCGGGACGAATTCTTTCCATCTGGGCGAGGACTGAAAGATATAAAAATTCTTTTGTTCCCCAATCTGTACGAATTTACTAGCATGCTCCCTCTGAAGTCACACATCTTAATGAGAACTAATAAGTCCCAAATTTGGCCAAGGGAACGCGCTGAATGGCTGTTTGAAATAATTTATTATAAATGTCTTGTGTTCAAATTGTTTTATTTATGCGCTGAAAGGTATAATGCAATCATAAAACATTTCCATTTGTTTGGATCAATAAAAGAATCTTATCGTATCTTATCTTATCTTTATTACTACTGATAGCAAAATTAGCTGATCAACTGTCTATAATTACATCTAAATTTCTATCAAATTCGTTATTTTTTGTTTACAAAATTATTGATCAGTGTAGATAAACTCAAAATTTGATGAAAATCATACTTCAAATAAGCTATTTACTTTTAAAAGTTTTTGTGTATCCTTTTCCTTCTTTTTCTAACAATATACCATTTCAATCACAGGTACAAAGCCAGAACATTTTGCTAAAATTGCCTGGAAAAATCACTTGCACTCAACAAACAACCCGTAAGTTTTATATTTAAAAGTATATATATTCTTACACTCAAAGTGGCAGTTTTAAAAAATTATGAGGATGTGACCCTTAGGGATATGAAAGCGTTAGGCAGGTGGGGCATGTTAAAAACAGTTGAATTGTTTTTAAAAATTGTCTAATGACTGCCAGTTTACTTTTCCTGACTACATTAAGTGGTATCTATTGATATTAATTCTTATTTTCATAAGGTGAAGCGAATTTTATTTTTTCATTCTCCTCTTTGTGAATAGTTTTGAAAAATCATTAACAATTGTTTAATTTCGCTTTGTTTGTTTTCGTATGTTTATCTCAAATTTTATAAAAATATTCTCCACATGTAGCTACTCACAGTTCCAGACAAAATACAGCTTGGCAGAAATCCAGAACTCTCCAATGGTTTACTTTCCTCTAACAAAACTTCAATGCTGGTAGGTAACTGTTTACCATGTTTGATCAATTGTAAATAGTTCTAGCTTTTTACCTCTGCATATTATGATGGTCAAGATTAACTCTGTGCATGATGCAAAATACAATTTTTCAGCCCCACATCAGATGGATCAGCTTGTGCTATTCTAGCTAGTGAGGATTTTGTAGTTAGAAATGGATTACAGGGCCAGGCAGTGGAAATATTGTCTATGGAAATGGGCACTGACCAGGCTAGTGTGTTTAATGAAGGCAGCTGCATAAAAATGGTAATTTTCTTTTGCAGTGCTTGACATTATTTCTTATTTGTACTATTTACATGTTGTTGTCTTTTTTTAAATTTGATATAGTTTCAATATTTTTTTGTGGAAAACAGTCCATAAATTATAGTCATAAATACATTTTTACAAATGAGTGGTTTTAATTATTTTACTCAGATTCATGGTCAAAGTCAAAGAAACTAGCGTATAGGTCACATTTTTGTACCCCAAAATTTTGGTAAAATCAGGGGTGTGACCCATCCACTCTACATCACAGGGATCTGAAGTAGACAGCAGCATATCAGTAGATAGGCATATACCATGGGCTTGAGCAAGAGCTAGGGAGAAAATGAATTTTCCCAGAGATTTCGATTTTATGCAATTACTTATTCCAACCTTACAGCATGACACAAGTAATTAAAGTGCTCAGTCTGCACTGTTCATACTAACCATTCATAATCTGATTCACGATGACAGACTATGATTTTCAAGAATTTGAAGGTCAATTCCCCAAAAATTCTAGTTATAATATTTACGTTAAAAGAGGCCCATGTCACTCTTCAAATTTTAGTGCCGTCTATCTGGGAGTCAACTGCATATATCCTCTTTGTCAACCCCAAGCTAAAGATATAATCTATTCACTGGTGCAAGCTATACACAAGTATATAAAGACATTTTTTTAACAACATTTTTTAATCCGTCCCAGATGTATTGTTTCATACTTGTATTAAAACCTCAGAGGCCAAATAGTCCCTAATTTTCTTACAGAAGTAATTGTTCCAATGGTAACTTCCTGTTCATCCATGTTTAAAATACTACATTTGTTTTCAGATTGGTTACGATATGGTTGAGAAGACTGCTCAAAAGACATTTCAAAAAGCAGGTACAGTTTTCAGCACCTTTTTTAAAACTAAAATATTGTGCTTGATTATGTAAAGTGGATCATATAAAAAAAAAATATGATAATAATAACCTTTCATTATGATTTCAACAAGGCTGAATAGTGTGTCATTATATAAATAAAATCTATCCTGAAAGATATGCGCAAAAATTATCTACAGGATTAAAACCTTCAGATGTCCAAGTTGTAGAGCTGCATGACTGCTTCTCTTGCAATGAATTGTTAACTTATGAAGCACTTGGCTTGTGTTCTCAGGGTTAGTATCTTTTTTATTTGTATTAACCCTTTTATTTATTTATTACATTTTTATGGTAAAAATTTTCAATATAGTTCTTCTTCTTTATATTAAGAGCCCACGATCATTTTATTGATCATTCTGGCTCATTCTATATTTCAGAACAAACTTTTTTTACTCTTATGGGGGGGGGGGGGCTAAATCTGCCCCTAAATAAAGAGCAAATAAATGTGGAGGTAGTCAAAATAAAGGGAACTTGTATAGTCCACAAAGCCTTAGCTTGCAGTGTTTGTAGTTACGTTAACTGAAGGCTGTCACTCCCCAAATTAAGTGTGACTTATCTGTGAGTCAATCGCAAATACCCTCTTTGATATACTCCATATACTCCAAAGTAGGCAGCCTTTGACGACATATTGTCTCTGCCTGCTCTTGCCCTACAGTACACATCTCAGAATTTCTTGATGGGATCGTCCAACTTTTTATAACTACTTCACCCACATATATTTAGGACACCAACCATGCTTTAAAAACATTTAATTTTGTAAACATTACAAAACATCTAATGTTTTTACTTGATGTCTGCTACTTATAAATGTCAATTTCACACGCTGATGGATTTATGGCTTTGAGATCTTTCCTCAAAAAACATACCAAATCCATCAATTCATACTGGTACCCTCATCCGACTAACTGAACTGGTACTCACTCTCAACTCTTTTGAACTTAATGGTCATTGACCAAATTAGTGATGTAGCCATGGGTACCAAGATGGGCCCTAGTTATGATTGCCCATAACTTTTATGGGTCACTTTGAATACATGGTAGAGAAGGCATAAATGAAATATAAGGACAAGGTATGCTAAACTTTAATTCATTGACAGGATAAAAGATTTGGAAGTTTCGGCTTAGATGAAATCTCTCCAGCTTCCTCAGCCACCAATGCCAGGCAGTAGTGGTGGACGGTACAAGCTTCTCCTTTGTCTGTGTTAAGTCAGGGGTCCCCCAGGGCTCGGCGCTAGGCCCCTGTTTGTTCCTAGGATACATCAATGACCTACCTGAGAAACTGACTCCCAAGCAAGACTGTTTGCAGACGTCACGGCGGTGTATAAGATGATCACCAACAATTCTGACCTGGACCAGCTACAAAAAGATATCCATTGGTTAGCTGAATGGAAGATGAGCTTGTACATGGAATTTCATCCGGCCAAGTGCCAGACACTGTCAGTCTTCAGAATTAGTACCCCTCTACACCATCCTTTCCAACTGCATGGAGATGTGCTTGAGCCAGTTTCTTCCAAGAGGTACCTCAGTGTTACCATTCAAAGAGAGGTCTGCTGGGACGAGCATATTAAAAAATGTGTGCAACCAGGCAAACAAGACCCTAGGGTTCTTAAGGCAAAATCTAAAGATCGGTAAATCCTGTGTGAAAGAAAAAGCCTATAAAGCCTTCGTCCGACCACTTTTAGATTACGTGTCATCAGTCTGAGACCCATTAATCCAGAGGAGCATCGACAGGTTGGAGGTGGGCAGAGCTCTTTTTCCGAAACCGCTACAGGAACATCTCTAATGTTGGTAGCATGCTGGAAACACTGGGTTAGTCAACTTTGGAGGAACGACGACGATTATCCAGGTTTTCCATGATGTACAAGATACGAAATGGGCCGGTCCATTGCTCCAACATTAAATAGAAACTCGTCCCTCTCCCCCCTAGATAGGCCATGACAGGCAGTTCCAGCTCATCACAGCAAGAACACAGTACAGGAACTGCTCATTCCTGCCAAAGACAATCGGGGACTGGAACAAACTTACAAAAGCAACTGTTGAGGCAACAACACTTTGACAGATTTGCATCTGTTGCCTCAGGCCTTCCAACCCCCAGTTCCTGGTGCCCTCGCCGACTAGCCTTTGCAGCCTGATAAATATCCTCTTCATTACTAGGCACAGAAACATTGCGAATCCCCTCTTCATTCATAGGAGCCAGAATTATCGATATAATGATCGTGGGCTCTGCCTTAAGATATAGAAGAAAAAGAAATGTTACATTAATAATACTTAAGTAGCTAAACTTTAAGTTACTCATCATTGAATTATTTTGTTTCTAAACAAAGAGCTACATTGATAATGATATCTTGGACCACAGAATATTTTCGTTTCGACAAATTGTTTGTTGTTTCCTGTTTTGTCTTGTCTGCTGAAGAAGGCGTTTCGCTAAAACTGTCTTTTAATTGTCCTGTCTTTTCTTTTCAAGCTTGCACATATCTTGTTCCACTTTTTGTTTACTCAAGAAAACAAGTTCCAGCAATTTTTAACTAAAACTTCCTTTTGACCAAACTTCTGTTCCACGGTACTCAAACTTTGATCAAGTTGACATGTGCCAAAGTTCTTTCTAACCAATTTCTGGTAACCACTTTTGAGGGAAGTGACGAAAGTTTTATTTTACATAATTGGCTCCCCTTAATTGTTTATCCACTTATCTTACTCTTTGGTTAAGATTTTTTGTATATACCAGTAGTGCATAAGTATTTGATGATAATATTTTGAAAGTGGCAGATGGAGTGGCAAGGGACAGGAAAATGGCAAATAATAGTCATTTGTTGTCTCTGTGACAGGGAGATGGCAATTAAAAGTTACTTGTTGTCTCTGTGACAGGGAGATGGCAATTAAAAGCCATTTGTTGTCTCTGGGACAAGGAGATGGCAATTAAAAGCCATTTGTTGTCTCTGGGACAAGGAGATGGCACTTAAAAGCCATTTGTTGTCTCTGGGACAAGGAGATGGCAATTAAAAGCCATTTGTTGTCTCTGGGACAAGGAGATGGCAATTAAAAGCCATTTGTTGTCTCTGGGACAAGGAGATGGCAATTAAAAGCCATTTGTTGTCTCTGGGACAAGGAGATGGCAATTAAAAGCCATTTGTTGTCTCTGGGACAAGGAGATGGCAATTAAAAGCCATTTGTTGTCTCTGGGACAAGGAGATGGCAATTAAAAGCCATTTGTTGTCTCTGGGACAAGGAGATGGCAATTAAAAGCCATTTGTTGTCTCTGGGACAAGGAGATGGCAATTAAAAGCCATTTGTTGTCTCTGGGACAAGGAGATGGCAATTAAAAGCCATTTGTTGTCTCTGGGACAAGGAGATGGCAATTAAAAGCCATTTGTTATCTCTGGGACAAGGAGATGGCAATTAAAAGCCATTTGTTGTCTCTGGGACAAGGAGATGGCAATTAAAAGTCATTTGTTGTCTCTGTGACAGGGAGATGGCAATTAAAAGTCATTTGTTGTCTCTGTGACAGGGAGATGGCAATTAAAAGTCATTTGTTGTCTCTGTGACAGGGAGATGGCAATTAAAAGCCACTTGTTGTCTCTGTGACAGGGAGATGGCAATTAAAAGTTACTTGTTGTCTCTGTGACAGGGAGATGGCAATTAAAAGTTACTTGTTGTCTCTGTGACAGGGAGATGGCAATTAAAAGCCATTTGTTGTCTCTGGGACAAGGAGATGGCAATTAAAAGCCATTTGTTATCTCTGGAACAGGGAGGTGGCAATTAAAAGTCATTTGTTATCTCTGGGCAATGATCTGATTTTTACTTCCTAGAATTTTTGTGAATGAAAATTACTAACAAAGTTCATCCAACTTCACAGGTGAAGCAGGTCTCTTTGTGGATAGAGGTGACAATACATATGGTGGAAAGTATGTGGTCAATCCTAGTGGTGGATTAATTTCTAAAGGACATCCACTTGGTGCCACAGGTAAATAACAGATCATAAGATAGCTGAACCGTCCCACTGCTTGTAGAATGCCTTGACGTCCTCCTCCCAGCACTCACCTCCATCATAAATTCTTCGATTCTCTCTGGCATATTCCCTCCCATTTTTAAACGGTCGATTGTCCTGCCACTCCTAAAGAAACCCTCACTTGATCCAAACACACTCAAGAATTACCGCCCCGTCAGCAACCTCTCCTTTCTCTCAAAAATCATAGAAAAACTCATACTCTCTCAGCTCTCTGACTATCTTCACTCTCGCAATCTCTATCCTTCCTCTCAGTCCGCCTACCGACTTGGTCATAGCACAGAAACAGCACTGGTCCGAGTCATGAGTGACCTCCTGCGCGCGATGGACGATGGCAAACTCTCTATTCTCACTCTGTTAGATCTCTCTGCTGCATTTGATACTATTGACCACCAGATTCTTCTTGACCGCCTTCATCTTTCTTTCGGACTTACTGGCTCAGCTTTAAACTGGTTTCAATCATATCTTTCTGACAGAACTCAAAAAGTCTCTATTTCCAACCACTCTTCCAAACCTTCAGCCCTGTCTATTGGAGTTCCTCAAGGATCGGTCCTTGGGCCGGTCCTTTTCATCCTCTACACTAAACCTCTATCATCTCTCATTAGCCACCACTCAGTTTCCAGTCAATCCTTTGCTGATGACACTCAAATCAGTGACTCTTGCTTTCCTGATCAACTTGATGCCACAATCCTTCGCATACAGGAGTGCGTGGACGATGTAAAGCGTTGGATGACTTGCAACAAACTGAAGCTAAATGATGATAAAACGGAAATCCTTCTCACCCACTCTCAAAACAAACCTCTCCCTCCATTCGCTCCTTCTTCTATATCTATTGGCAACTCTGACATCACACTCTCTCCCTCTGCCAGAAACCTTGGAGTCACGCTTACGGACACCCTCTCCATGGACAAACATGTCACGAATATATGCAGATCAGCATATAACGAAATTAGAAAAATCAGCACCATTAGACACCTCCTCTCCTTTGATGCCACAAAAACTCTCGTCTCTTCACTCATTCTTTCAAAATTTGACTACTGTAACATTCTTCTCTCAGGCATTCCTCAACACCACATAGAAAAACTTCAGAAGGCACAGAACTCAGCATGCAGACTCATTTTTAAATCAAAGAAACATGACCACATTCAACCACACATGCGGCAACTCCACTGGCTTCCAATATCCTCTCGCATCAAATACAAGTCTGCCAATCTTTGCTTCAACTCGTTCACTGACCCTCACTTTCCTGTCTATCTCTCTGAACTGTTGCTTCCTTACATCCCCACAAGACAACTACGTTCTTCCATTGACAGTAGAACCCTCTCAATCCCAAGAACTAAAACTAAGACCATCGGTGAACGCTCCTTCTGCTTCCATGGGCCCACGTTCTGGAACCAGCTCCCCTTCCATATACGTCATAGTGAAACCTCGTCCATTTTCAAAAAGTCCCTTAAAACTCATCTGCTTAGGTCCGCCTATGACCTGTGATGCACCCTCCTTGTCCTACCTCATTTTCTGTTTCGGGTTGATCCTGAAGTGTCAAAGTGTCCTCGTTTTATAGCCATTTTCATTGTTTCTATAGTGTAGTAGTTACTATCCTAGTGTCTCATTTTTATTTAATTAGTTTACATGTTTTAATAATTGTAAAGCGCTTAGAGCTTTATGATAAGCGCTATATAAAAATGCCTAAATAAATAAATAAATAATTAGCAGAGCTTTTCATGCCAATTAGTAAATGTGTCATACTTTTTTTTAATGTTGGTTTGTGAACCCATCATTTCTAAAGTGCCTAACACACCTTCATTTTATATATATATATTATTTTCAACACAAAAATTTTGCCTTTATAGGCCCTATAATTTGCCGAGCCATCATTATATAATCATTTGCTTTGAGTATAAATGAGGGAGTTTTTTTGTTTTTTTCCACAAAATTTCATTGCACTTCTCTTTGCTTTTTTTAAAAAACAATTTTTACCATCTTTTATTTATTCTAATGCTTGTGATTAGCTTTTCTAAAATATATATCTGAGCACATATGTAAGCTATTTATGGTTTTGGTGGCATAACACATTGAAACCTATATAAAGTATAAAGGCTGGGATCTGCATTTTTGTGTACTAGTTCCTTCAGGACCTATAAAAAATGAGGTACCTGTATTCCTATTTTGGAAATTCCAGAAAATGACTTGTTCATATATATTGTTTTTGCTACATGCCATTCTGCTATGTCTGAGATTTAAATAATTAAGTAGTCAAAATATTTGCCATGTCCATATAATATAACCAAATAGTTTTCATTTTGACTCACTAATGGGGGCCATTTATTTAAATACAAAGAACAGAAATAAGGGTTTTCTTTAGATGGATAGAAGAAGGATTTAATCACCAGATTTTCTTTGATCAGACTGAAAATGCTGCCTTGATTATGCATCAACTCCTTGTGAACATACATTGTACATAGCTGGGTAAATAAATATTTCTGCACTTTAACTTTCTTAAATTCTGAAAAAACTCTTAAGAACAACATAACTTTAAAAATAATTAATTATGAGTTATTTCCAGCCAATTAGCTCCTATCATTTCCTCTTAAACTCTAAATCTTAGCTCCCTTGACTAGCGCCCCCTCCCCCCAATGCCTTGCTAACTACCTTACTTTCTTCCCATCCACACGCTTCAAGCTCTACCTATCCTTTCATTATTAATCCATCATGTTCACCACCCGCTAACCTCATACTGCCACATATATATACATAAATAAACACACACTGCCATACACACCCATATATATATTATATATAAAATGAGTAAAACAGAGTAGGGTTAAACCTGAAAAAAGGAAGGCAACAAAACAACGAACGTGTCGGCAGAAAGCCTTCATCAGCGAACAAAACAACAGAAAAAACGGTATAAAAATATTTACAGGTAAGTTATATTTGCAAGTCTCCATCTTTTCAAGCAGCTTTTAATATTAGCAATGAAGGAAGTTTTCACGTTCATCCATTTACTTTATCTCAAATACCATTTAAATTTAAACTATTTAAATATAAAGTGTATGTGCGCCATATATATGTGGCCGAGACTAAACGTGAACAAACGCATACAAGTTTCAGGATTTTGACTTTTATTTGGGTTTGAGTCTCCAAGGATTGTCAACTTTACCAAAACTTCTCGCTATGCTGAGTCTGCCAGAATACATGGTGTGGTCTGCCATGTCGTATTTACTTTCTGGAATGTCTGGGCAGCCCTATTTAAAGGGAGTGCACAACTGTGTTAATCATTCAATGTTTGAATGGCAACCCCAAGTGCACCATTGTTCTCGGGCACCATTTTGACACTTTCAAGTAGCAAAAAATATGTCTTTATATTTTTTGTTTGTAGAATGTATTTATTAAGTGTTAATTAATTTATGATTTCTGTTCATTACTTATACTACTGAACATACAGTTGTACTCTGAATTCTTACATTGGATTAGATACCAGTGTGTACGTGAGCATAAAACTAACAAGATACTTATGAGTCCGATCCTTGAATGAAAGTCTCATCTGCACTTCTCGCAGGAGAACCTTGACTTCTGGTTAATTTGGCCTTCCGTAATGCTCTTTATGTTGTATGGACTTTATTTTGCGTATCTTCTGCCTGTTTAACTCCTTCATACACTGGTGTTCGCCAGTTGGAATGGTGCTCAGCGATGATTTCCCATTTTTTGATTTCTATGTAGGCTCCCTCCTGTTCCTTTTGCAAATATTGGTAAATCGAAGTCTTTCCCCTTCTGCCAACTCTCTATCCAGCAGATCCTTTGGAATACAGCTGTCCTTCATTCTCCTTACATGGCCTAACCAGCAAAGGCGCCTCTTGCTAATAGCGCAGAACATTTTGGCACATTCCAAAACCTCTGCCTGAAGCTCTTTGTCCTGCCCACTAATTCAAAAAATGTGACGCAGAGATCTTTGGTGGAAGCTGTTGAGTTTCCACTCATGACTGGCATATGTGGTCCACACTTCACTGACATATAGGAGTATACTGAGAACACATGCATGATTTTGTATCTTCACTTAGTTTAGGATTATTCCACACCTGCTTATTCAGTTTAGCCATCCATAGATGGTGCTGCTTTTGCAATCCTAATCTTAACCTCTTCTTCAACGGAGAATGAACGGAGGTATGTGAAATTCTTTGAACTACTGGAATGACATATTATGGCTCTTAATAGTTGTTTGGAGGGGACTGTGCTTCTTGTATCATGACATTTGTTTTCTGTAGGCTAATGGTCAGTCCAAACTTTTTACATGCCTGCAAGAGGTGATTAACTAACTGATGCAGACCCTCTTATATATGCACATATAAACATATGTATATTATATATATATATGGATGGGACTCATTAACCTTGGATGGCAACTCATCTAAGACAAGGAAAACTCTGAATTCAACCCGTAGATGGAGTCCAGTAGGTGGTATGACATTGACACTGAAAATTCCTGCAACGCCACTGTATCATTCACATGTGATTGTCCCGAGAAAATAAAATTATATATGTATATATAAAACATGACAAGCAAAATCTTTCCAATCATTAAATTTGCTGATGATACCATCATCATTGGCTGTAAAAAAATGGCAGTATAGAGCAAGTAGAGACATATAAGTACCTATCAGTCACCATTAATAAGCTAACATGGCATGAAAACTGCCAAAAAGTCAACCAAAGACTTTTCTTTCTTAAAAAATTGTACAATTTCAGCGTAAAAAACAAGATAGTAACTTATCATACAGTGCAACAAGTGAATTCGTTCTATTAAAGTTGGGACCAGGTATAAAAATTAGTTTATTCCCCAGTCTATTTGAATTTACCATCGTGCTCCCCCAGCAGTTACCAACTCTAAATGATTTCTAATTCAGTCATAATTGTCACTAAATGAGTTCATTGATGGCCGATTTCTACGCTAGAGAAATAATTGAGATGTCTTGTGTTTAATTACTTTGTTATATCGTAAAATGTCTTGTTTAATATATTTATTTACTGAAAATGAATATGTACATTGTAATCAAAAAACATTTCCATTTATTTGGATCTATAAAGGAATGTTATCTTATATCTAGAGTCTATAAATATTCTATATATAATTTTAAACCCAATCAATCTAAATCAGTTGTTCTCAACCTTCTTAGTGCTGCGACACATTAATACAGTTTCTCGTGTCGTGGCGACCCCCCCGCCACACAATTATTTTCGTTGCTACTTCATAGCTGTAAGGATATGTGTTTTCAGATGGTCTTAGGCGACCCCTGGAAAAGGGTCGCACGACCCCCCACAGGTTGAGAACCGCTGATCTAAATCTAATGTTTAGTGTGCACTGTGTTGTATTTTTTGTGAATGAGTTGTGACAAACTCAAAGACTACTCATGGGGTCACAATCTTTAGCAGGTCTGACTTAAATTTTTAAAAATATTATTAAATTGTAATTCTTTTACTTGTATCTTATTTGTTTAAAATTCATCTCACTAAAAAGGTTTGGTCTTTCTTCTTTCAGTGATGCATTTAATTTTCTGTGACATCAGCTTCTTACAAAGGGCGGAACTAACCCTAGATAAAATAAACGCCCCTGACTATGTCACACGATTTTTAATTTATTAAAAAATAGACATAGAATTTCCTTTTTAAAAAAAAAAAAATATATATATATAAACTATCGACTAAATAAAATTGTTAGACTATATATTAAGTTAATAAATCACCTTAAAAATAAAGTTTGGGGCAGGGGTGTGTTTGGTTCAGTAATGAATGATAATGTTATCTACTTTCAGTTAAGTCTGTGTATATTTTATACTTAATACTAGCACTAGACGTTTGAATCTATCGATATCAGTATAAACATTGAAATATCGCGCAATGTTATTTAACACTGCAATTATGCAAATTATGAAGATCGCCCACTAATAAGGCTATTGAAGATAAGATGCTAGACTATGTAATGTACTGTAAATCTTTTTAAATTATGTCAGTTTAAAATAAATTTATTAAAATGGCTTTTACTACTTCTTAATCCTGTCAAATTTGAGGCGTAGACGATGATATAATTAAAGTATAGTATATCCATATGTAGCATCCTACTTGTTCGCGAATTTGTGACTAAATGTCTGATAAAAATGTAACCAGTGTTTAGTGTTATAAAGTGTGTGACGATGGCGGGTGGGGGTCAAAATAGCGTGACATCATTATGGACGCCCCCAGCCCTAAACAATAGCGAACAGGTTGTTGAATTATCCGAAAGTAAAAGGAAATAAGTAGAATATGTTCCCAAACCTTAGGCTAAAGACAAATTGAACTGGTTCTTCAAAATTTGGGATACCACCACTTAAAATACCCCCCCCCCCCCAAAAAAAAAAAAAAAGTTTGATTTATCAAATCATGTATGGAAGCTTAAGTTTCATGACCCAGGACTATTATATATAATTCAGTTATCATTATAATTCCAAACACGTCAAAAATAGCATGCTTAAAATAAATTCTGGAATTACCGTAATTTAATAGTGGACCTATGCCTAATTTTTAATGGAAATATTTTATCTTCACCCCTTAAACTTTAAATATGTATCTATAAAATCCAGCCTTTGTTTTCAGATTATAAAACGTCCTTGATTAATTATATTTAAGTTATAGAGTAGCGAAATGTATAAAAAGGGCTTCTGCAGTACTGTTAGGTTTTAATTAACGTTTACAGTAGTATAACTTCCTGTACTCACTTAAGAGTACTGTCCCTTTGTTTGGGGTAATAATCAATAATAATTATTATTGAACTTGACTACACTATAGCACACCACACTGTTGGGCCGGTATTTTTGTACTTTGCCCTTATTGGCCGACTTAGGTAAGGCGCTGCAACATCTTTTTTTATGCATTTGCACCCGCTAGAGTAATTGCTTTCTTTGTAGTGCACTAAATATAGTAAAGTAATTCATTGATTTATTGATAATTATTATTTATTTATTAAAATTATTGTTATAAATTTATGCCTAGGAAGACAGTACTAACGTTCTAGTACTAACTAGGCCTAGTACTAGTAGCTATAAGTTTAAGGTATAGTATAGAGTATAGTTATAAGTCATAATACACTCTACTTCTTTGTATTAATAAAAATACTAATACTAGGGTGCAGTTTTTTTTTAACCTGGTATTTTGAGAAAATATCCCCCCAAAAATTACCTAGTGAGACCCAGACCAAGGTTTACAATTTAAAAAAAGTTAACATCCCATTTATAATAACATATGATAATATAAATTATATGCCATCCTTTAATAGTTGTATGTCTACAGACTACAGACAGTCCTACACCCTACCCATGACTCTTTATTGATAAATATAGGTTTAGGGATATATTTAGGACATAGACATAAGTTCGTGGGTCGCGATAACAAAGATGGTGACCATGATAAAAAAACGCGGGGATATCTCTGCACATTTACCATATAGTAGTCTTCCCGCCCCCTTAAGAAAAAAATTCAACCTTTTTACCGGAGTTGAATCAAACTGTCATGCATGACTCTCGCTGCATGACAGCTATTTTTTTTTCACTCAGTACTATTAATATATAACATGTTGAGTAAGGGGAGGGTCGGTTGTGAAAAGGAAGCAGGACACAACAGAAGCAAAATATATATAAAAGATTATTAATAATAATTAGGCCAATTATTTTCATAGTAAAAGAATTGAAATAAAGTTACTTATAATAAAATGTAGTTAGTTAAGACAGAACTTCTTTTTCTAAAGACTCTTATTTATTAATTAGTGGTTAGGTGTTATTATATTTTATAAACCTATCTATAAATTAAATTATATTTTAAAATGTATTAAATACATGCTTATGCCAATTAAATCTTTTGTTTAAGATGATTGAAAATAGAGTTCATTTTCTGAAGGTAGAAAAATTGAAATCATTGCACTATATACTATATATCTATCTTAAAATTTAAAATGAGTTTTTTTTTCTAAATAATATAAATATCTGATTTGAATTTCATTTTCAAATAGGTTTGGCACAGTGTGCAGAATTGTGCTGGCAGCTTAGAGGAATGGCAGGAAAAAGACAAGTACCAAATGCTAAAGTTGCTTTACAGCACAATATTGGACTTGGTGGAGCTGCTGTTGTTTCCTTGTATAAACTTGGCTTTCCACAATCTTTATCGTAAGGGCAATCCAATTTCTTATCTATGTACACATAACCTTACAAAGAGTCAATTACGTTTAGAATCCATGACTAAAACTCATGGTTTTATATATAAATGTTTTTAAGGTTAATGCATGATGTAAATGTTTGTTTCTAAACATATAAGTTCAACAATTAGAAGTTGTGAGAAAAGTAATCCATAATTTTATGAGTGTCCACATCATCAGTTTTTTTTCTATGTTAACATAAGAAAATCCATTTGCTGTCATAAAATTTGAAATAAGAGAGAATTTTTTTGTTATTTGTCCATTGACTAGTCAAAGTTTCATTATCTCCAAACCACTGCATATCACCTCGCTTTGTTTTTTTTTCTTTTCTTTCTTATAAACTAAGACAACAAACCACATTGCTCAGTTTGT
Organism: Lymnaea stagnalis; assembly: GCA_964033795.1. Taxonomy (NCBI): domain Eukaryota; kingdom Metazoa; phylum Mollusca; class Gastropoda; family Lymnaeidae; genus Lymnaea; species Lymnaea stagnalis. The sequence goes on from CAXITT010000363.1 coordinate 761,380, forward strand.
ACTTATTTTCTGTTTCAATGTTACAAACTTTGAAGAATATTATAATTTGAATAAATCTGTTTTGGGCATAGATGCATTACCCCAAAATCCATGGTACTGGTACAGTGATGAAGTTAACTAGTATTTGTATTCACTTGGGACCTGTACAATTGCCATGTGCAATAGAGGTCCTAGAAATGTGTAAAATTCATCAGTTGAACTATCAACCAACCTCTGTTGATGTTTTAAAGGTCCCATGGTAGATAAATAGCTGTTGTATTTTGCAAATGTTTCAACCAAATCCAGTGTAAGAAATACCTAGAAAAAATCCTTAGGATGAAATAACTGCCTCACTGTATCCCTTGTTGACATTTATTGTCTCAGGTGTAAGTCTGGCTTTCTGGCTGGGAGAAATTGAGGAATGGGAACTTGTGGCCATCATCTTGAACATATTTCTATTTGCAACACACACAGATGACTAATTTCATGTCCTTTAGGGTGAAATATATCATCATAAGTAGCTCCAAATGCATTGTTTACATTCCTTACCAACAATTGCTAAGAATAACGATGTCACTATTATCTAATGTAATAAAATATCCATTTGAGTCTAACAAAACTTTGCCTAAGATGATGACTCCTGCTTTGGCATGTCACATGTTTCTTAAAGTGGCAAATTAGATTAACTTATTAAAATATTTTTATTTTATTTTTTAAATTTCAATTGTGAGATTAAATAAATAAATATACAATACTTATAGATTAAAAAAGACACAATTTTATTAGCAAAAATAACCTGTGTGTAGAAAGTTGCACTTTTAATTTGAGAGAAATGAAAAGAGGTAATATACGTCACACTAATAATACAATCATGAAATTGTTTTTATCAGATTTTGAAAGTCTCTGACTGAAATTGTATCCATCCTATTTTTAATTTTGAAAATATATGATTAACTAATGCAAATTAATATTTATTTTTTAACATTCATTTGTATTAATAATGCATTTCAGTCGAGATATTCAACTAGCTGCAGTTAATGCATCAACTGAGAAAGATTTTAAATCGGCAGCACTGTTTTCAGAAATTAAAAAAAGATTAGAACAGGTACAGTTAGAATAATTGTTCATCTCAGTTTTATTAGGTTAATAATTAATACCTTTTATTATTGAATCTCTTGAGATATAAAAATTTTAAAAATAAAAATGTCTTGTGGTATGATAAATTTATGGTTTATTATTGCAGGATGGAGTTAATATTGTTAAAAAGATGAAAGGTGTCTTCTGTTTCAAGGTAAAGGGACAAGGAGACAAGGAAGCCGTCTGGATTGTTGATGTGAAAAATGGAAATGGTTCTGTTAAATTTGATTCAAATGGTGAGATAGTTAAGATCCATAGTACAGTAGAACTTGGTTATGTCGACGGCCTCAGGGTTTGCCAAAAAGCATAGAGATAACCGAAAACCAATATGGCAGCAATATATTAACATGAGCTTAAAATTTCTTTATGTTCATGATATGCCTTAATAAATGCGGGTACTTCAGTAAAAAAAATTATACAAATTTTTTTTTATATTACAGTTATTTAGAGCAAATTTCAAATTTTAAAAAATGAAACCAGAATCAAATTAACTTAAATACTTTTTGAGCTACGAATTTTTAAAGTGCGAGTTTGTTTGGTATTTTCTACTATGGACGAAGCCTCCACATTTTGTGACCTCATTCTGCTGATCCTGTCTTGCGCAATGACTATATAGTATATAAAAGGCAACGCATCCCCTTATTAGTAAAATACTATTTAGGGACTACTTGTTTTGAACTTTCAACTTTGACACATACTATTTAATTAAAGCTTTCCCAGACTAATGGTTTAATAGCTTTTGCACACGGCAAACTCCTATGAATGAAACTCTGACGTAGTACCTCGGCATAGCCATTATGCAAGTGGCCGCGACTAGCAGCACATGACCATGTTTTGCACACAGCAAATTATGATTATTTATAATATGGACTCTACTGGGTTTTTAAACCTTGAATTAAAACATATTATTTAAATTACTTCTAGATTCATTCTAAAACACAAGTCCTGTATTTTGGGAAATAAATAATTATTTTTAATTATGAAAAAAATTTTTGTTTGCTATTTCTTCTTGCGGAGTTCAAAAGCCGGCGATTGGTCATGGCATGGGTTAGAGATAACCGATGCTAAGTGGCAAATTTGGCCGCCTTTTGTGCTCAAGATATCAGGGCTCAGTGACATAAAAGAATCGAGGAGAAAATGCTAAGACAAAGAGAGAAATTGGCGGTTCCACTTCAAAAACGTTAACATAACAGGGTTGGCAAGTTAACCGAGGTCGAGATAAGCAGGACGACTGTAATGCATTTAATTAATTTAAAACTGCACTCAGAAATGGTGATCTCGCACATGTTACAAGAGCTATGTTTCATGTTAGGAAATAAGAAACACTGTGAATGGTAAACCTGAAAGGAAACAGACAAAAATGTTTCAAAGTCATCTTCAGTGACCAGAAACAAGGGGAAGATAAAGAAATAATGTCATGTTGTTTGGAGTTTGAAGGAAGAGTGTGTAAGGAAATAAAAATGGAGAAAAAAAGAAGACAGAAAAGGAAGTGCATGACGATTGGATTTATTCAAGAAAGGAGGCAGAGAAAGAGTTAACATGCTAAAGAGAACATGTATGACACCACATGGAATGAACATGATTTTTTAAAAAAAAAAATTAATTTGATATTGTGAAGAATACTAAGGCACATGTTCATTGCTTCATGTTGTCTTTTTCAGATTTTCCCCTACCTTGTTTTTATTTCCAGTTGCTAAACCTAATAGCAGTCTCCCCCCTTTATTATTCTTTATCTTAGGTGGTTCCTAATTCTACCCCATTACTCCCAAATCCGGCTGATACTGATTATGGTTTCTCATTTCCTGGGGTTTTGCTTGTCCCTGGAATCCCAGGATAAAATCAATTTAATACTATAATATTATAAATGAATTAAACTATACACTTGTAGAAAAACAAAGTTAGTTAAGGTTACTAGAGAGGTTGGTCACTTCTTACTAGTTACTAGTTACTTCATTTTCCCCTACTTAGCCCTAGTTATAAATAATTAATAATTTGCTTGTTAAGCAAAAGTCAGATATAACCGCCTATAGAAAAAAAGCTTAACACTTCATAGAGTTTTGCATTATTTACAGGTCACAAACTCTAGTTTAAAATTAGAACTAGATTTTACAGGTCGTGGTTTATACAGACAATTTGTGACATCCTGAAAGTGTAAAAAAAACTAGAAAATTATACCGGTATTCTAAAAGTTTGTACCCTGGATTTCCCAGGAAGTCTTTTGTTTACCGGTACTAAAATTTGCTGTATAGAAATTGGAAATCTCTCTATTAAAGGAAAGTCTCGCAAGTTATGAGACTTCTTCCAAATATTATATTTTGGTGTATAAATTCTTAACATTACTCTTTAATATTCAGATAAGGCAGATACAACTATTGTCATGTCAGATCAAGATTTGTGTGACTTAATGATGGGCAAACTCAACCCTCAAACTGTGAGTATTTTAGTTTAAATAAGCATGGCTATAATCAGAAAGAAACTGCTAGCAATATCATGTATAATTCCTTTTTTATAAAATAAAAAAAAATTAATCAAGAAATGAAAGTTTTGAGGGGATGAAAATTAGTATGGGGGAATTAATATAAATGCATAATCTTATGCACTGAGGGGAATGGGCGGGAGATTTTGCATCCTAGTGTTTATGACTAGTGTCTCTGCAGAATTTGCACCCACATTTATGCACAAAGTCTGCAATAATTATCCTGAGGAAATTTTCACAGTAATAAATAGCATAGTGACATCTTTAGTCCAATCTTATGCCATATAATGTGTAACATTGTAAGTTTTCTTGGGTGAGGTGTAAATTGTAATGCAATTATTTTGTTGGTCAGAATAATAGATTGTATTTGCTACACTAAACAACAATGAAAACCAGTGACAAAATCACTGTTTACTCTTACGATTTTGGCGTACAATGTAGGATTTTGAGGTGTATTCATGATATACACAGTATGTTTATTTTTTTACTATTAAGATAATGTATTAAACGATTTCCTGATGATATTGTACGATTTTAAGAATTTGAAGGTGAACTGGTCTGCATAATTTTTAACACAGTTAGGGTGTTTTCGTTGAACTGACCTGTTTGGCATAATTGTCTATAAATAAACTGAAACAGGTGCTGGGGGGTGAACATTTTATCCAAAATTGTACAGGTGCAATAGGGAGGAAGGGGCTGTGAAAATATGCCTTTTTTACATACATAAAGATTGTTGATAGTCTTTATTTGAAGGCTATACTGCTGGGAGAAGGAGACAATAACATTATATATCTGATACTTTGAATGAAAAAATAGCTTTTCCTTATTAAATATTTTTGCTCTCCAGGCATTTTTTCAAGGCAAGCTCAAGATAACTGGCAACATGGGGTTAGCAATGAAATTGAAAGAATTGCAACCCAAATCTGATGCAAAGCTCTAAAGAACCTATTTATGAAGGGGAAAAAAAGAATTAAAACTGAAAATTGTACATCCCAGTGCCTCTCTCTTGTCTAATTAAAAAATTTACTAAACTTGATTATTTTACCACCTCACTCCTTAATTTTCTACTATAGATTTCATTAATATCATTATAAAAAGCTGCAGTAAGGCTACTATAAAGTTGTATGTAATTTGTTAAATAGCCATTATTATATTTCTTTTACTGGCATAATAAAGTTATTATTTTTATTTAATGCAGCTGCATTTTAATTTATTGGGTTTGTATTTTTAAAAATACTTTTGAGATGTTTTGTGTTTTCGCTACAAAAAGTTAGGTCAGATACTTAATTTTGAAATAAATTGCTTTTGTGTAATTATTATAAGATTTAAAGATGTTAAACACCTTCGTCAAACTTGTATGTTATTTGGATGTTTACACAATTTTATTTATAATTTTTTATACAGTTGTTGAATTTTTTGAGGATTTTAATGTGATAATAAAGTGACAGTAGGTATATATGAACTATAAATAAAAAGTATTCACTTCAAAATCTCCATCTCTTTGTTCCAATAAATTTTAATATTTTTTAAAAGAATATTTATTAAATTAGAAATATTTTGTAACACAGTTAATATTTTTAATAGGATTAAATTATGATTTTAGATCCTTTGTTAAGCTTCAAAAACACAAGTGCACAGTGATACAGAATACTTGCTGAGCTCTACTTACTTTTTATTTTTAACAAATAATTTATTTTATTATGGTACTGGTACTCTTAATTGTATTTAATTGCTATAACTTAACAGATACATGAGACTATTGTTGTTTTTGATTGTTAAACAGTAAATAAAAAGTGAAGAGATGGACAAGAGTTTCTTAAATTTTTTCTCATTTCTCATAATGTACATAAATACATAATTACCTGGAAATTCCATAGGGATCTTTATTCCTTATTTTGAATATTATTTTATATTGATTTTCAATTATTTATTATTAAGTGGATATCACAGGATGTGCATTGACCTAGATCAATGCTTTCCAAATTGTGTGTCACAACACAGTAGTGTCGCCTAATGGGTGTAGGTGTGTCACCGTGAAAATAAACAATACCTACATTCACACATTTTTTAAGACAACTTAAAAACAGCTAGAAATGAATTAAGATAAGTTATGGTCAAAGTGTTGCAAGTGGTAAATTATATTAGGATCTCTTCAATCAAGATTATTTAACAACTATCTACAGGAGGGAAATGATGTTTTCAGTAATTTAGGAAAGTAACCAAAATTTGCATATCTGGTTCTTACTGACATATTTGAATATTCAAATAAAATAAACACCAGCATTCCAAGAAAATAACTGCAGCATATTAACCATTTGTGCTATGGCAAACAGGATAATGATTAGGAAAAATAGCTGAGTGCAAGCTAAAATGGCTTGCTAATTGTCAATCATTTGATGTTGCTTTTACTAATACACTTAATTTAAAGAAGAATACCCGGTATACAAAGTCTTATTATAGCTTAGTTTTATTATAGCAAAGTCTTATTATAGCATAGTCTTACTATATTAAGTTGATATCTATTATTAATGGACCACACATTTTAGGGGCCAAAAGTGTATAATGTAATAATGCACTAGCTTTTGCATCTACATGTAGTGCACCTAACCATAATCTCCATTACTAGTTAAACTGAAAATTAGCCCCAAGCTTTTTTTTGGTGGTGGGGATGAACAGAGGGCTAAAATGTTATTAACATAAACTTAGCGGATGAAAAGGCAGAAGTACCTGGTCATTTTAAAGTTAAGAAGTTAAAGGTATAATTACTCTTGCAAAGAGACGTATATTTGTATTATAAATAGCTTACGATTGATTATTAAAATTCTCACAATTTCTAAATTCAACAAATTCTAAATAAAAGAAAACAATTTAAGAAAAACAAGTCATTTATTTACATTCTTCATTTACAATTTTTCAACCGAGTACATTGAAAGATTAATTTATGTTTGAAAAAGTTCATTATAAGCCGAGTGAACCGAGTACAATGGAATGTATCAATAAGAATGAGCATAGATCAAAATTATAAGAATATTTTGACAGGAATTCATTAAAAAACACAACCACAATCTCATGAAAATGAGTATTCCCATTTTATATATATTATTGTTCCCTTCTATTTTCAAGAAGAATATGCAAAGTCTTATAGATGTTTGCATAATAAGACTATGGTCTTATTATATCATAAAATATATGTATACTGGCATCCGTCCGACTGAGTGGTCGAGTGGTGTAAACTGAGTCAATCCCCACCAAAGACCAAGTCAAACATAAAAACACCAGCACCCGGGTGGATGGGACCTCCCGTTAACTTTGGATGGCAACTCATCTAATAGAAGGAAACTCTGAATCAAAACCCGGAGAGGGAGTCACGTAGGATAACATTAACACAATGAAAAATTGGTGCAAAGAAAGAGGCTATTTGCTGTCTAGGGAACCAGCTTACAGTCCTAAAGAAAAAATCCCAGGCCTTGTGATTCTGTCCTGCAAAGTCTACACCATCAACACATAGTGACGGACTGATGCCAATATATATATTGTATTATATGTGAATTATGCTTCCTAAGTTCATCAAGCCATTGATTTTATACAAACAATGTCTAAATTTAAAAAAACACATACACAGATCAGATCTATGATATGAATATAACTTTTCTTTCCTTTATATTTTTGTGAATCATCATAGGCAGCTGCAGAGACAAAAGCAGCAATATAAAACACTTGATATTCTTCTCTTAACCACACGAAATCTAAATCAGAGCAAATAAAATATTTTATAATGTGTATTGATTAATTACATGGTCATTGTTAATAACAAGGCCCCTTTGTTTGGGCTTTGTCTTTGTTAAATCATATTTAAAGGGATTTGTGTGTACCCCAGCTGGCTGTTGTCATTGAAACACAATACGTGGATCCTGATGTGTCCCGAATACGAGGATCCAATATATTTATTAATGTATTTATACATACATATATTTGTGTCTCGGCGCAACAAAAAGAATCTAAGTTTGCAATTAATTTGCAAAAAGATATTCATAACAAATAAATAAAAATAGACCAAAATTCATTTGTAAAGTTGATCCAAAACTAAATTTTTCATAATGTGAGATTTATGTTTCAATTAACCAATATATAAGTTATATAGTTTGAAAAAAGGTAAGAAGCTTCACTCAAGCACCACCTATTATCGTCATCAAGTATAACATTATTATGGAAGAACAAATCACTTATTTCAAATTGTGTAAAAAAAAAAAAATACATTGCATATAAAGTTATGTAAAAAACATGAAGATTCCTCACACATATTATTTAGGAATGAAAAAATATGTTGATATGTAAAAATAAAATGCTTATTTTAAACAAGGAACTTTCACTGCTCAGCTAAAACATTTTTAAGGTTTAGATGAAATTCTATATTTATTTATTTCTATAGATAGTAAAATTCTTAAAAATAGATTCATTACCTATTTAAGTCTTTATTTGTGTTTGATGCTCAGCTCATCAATCAAGACTTGCCTTTTGGAATCCTCCAATTTAAGAACAAATGGACGCTGCTCTCTGGTATCCAATTTCACTGGCACTGGGACAGTTAGAAGGGCAACTAAAGGCTCTGTTTCTGCAACACTTGCCAAGGTTGTACAGTCATGCAGTGATGTCACCGCAAATGTGATGTGTGATCTCTCATCAATTATTTTGAAACGAAAGCAATTGGCATGTGTTGGAGTGACACGGGCAGCTTTTCTGAATTTTTCAACATTATCTGGTAAATTGCTGCCAGTGACTTCTATCTCTCCACCAACACCAATGAAGCATCTTATACCATCAATTTTTTCAAAGTGATCATATTTAGTAGGTCTCAAATAAATGTTCAGCCCCGTGACATGGTCCTCAGCATCTCTGTTATCTCTGTTAAAGAACTGGATTCTACCTTGAATATAGATTTCAGGAGTAGGCATGTACTTTGACTTTGAGGTAATATAAACAATATTATTAGTAAGGATAATTCCTTCTGTGCTTGCCAAAACTGAGTTCTTCTGTCTATGAAATCCCATTTTCCACCAAGCATCTGGCTTGAACACCAGTTCATCCCTTTTCAGCACTAAGGGATCCACCTTATCACGGGAGAAATGACGGTACTGATCCAATAACAATTGAAAACGATCATGATTTAAATCAAAGTAAACTCCATGAGGTGGAATGCGATAGGCCACATACATTATATCCTCATTGACTACCAAGTCTTTCTCTTCATGCCAGATCATAAGACTGGAGTGTTTGACATTGTCAGAAAGCCATTTTAACTGAGGAACTGAATTGCGTATCAAGGATAGCCTGGCCTGAGGAAAAAAAACACTTTATTTTAACCACTTCAAGTATTCTATGTAGAAAAGTAGATTAAATGTCTCTTTCCGCTCTTTAAACAGCTGATGATAAAGTAAGATGATTTCTCTTTGTAGCATCACGCTTTTCAACATCATGGAGATTAAAGTTTTAAAATACATTTTTTTTAAAGCAAATTTAAATTTCTAATTTTATGATTTACCTGAAATACAAAAGACTGCTCCTTAAATTCAAATTCCTGTATTAAATTTAGCATATCCCAAACAGACTCCCAAGTGTATGCACTCTGTGTCAAGTCAGTATGCGTACCTGTTGTCCATCCAAGAGAAATGGTGCACCTTGCAAACACAATTTTCAAAAAATTAAAGTAGAACAAAAAAAAGAAGTAAATTAATATTTAATAAACTATTAAAACTTAAACATAAGTTAGCTAATTTTACCTGACTTACATATAAATGAATTTACTCCTTTCAAAAACATTCATTAATTTTTTTACCACCTTTCATAAACAAAAGAAAGTCAGAAAGAGCTTAGAAAAAAAAGTGAGTAAATTAAAACATTTTTCAAAAAAAAAAATACTTTGGAAACATTTTTTGTTGTGTTCTAATAAAACGGTGGTAATCTATAACAGGTTCTTCTCCATGAGGTCCTTGCAGTACATTCGCATGAATCCACACTGGAAATTTAATTGGGTTCTGGGAGAAAAATATGCAATAAGACTGTTATTTACTTTTTCACAATGATATGATACAGTACTAACAAGATTATGAGTGATATATATAGTAATAACAATTTCAAAAGAATTATTTTTAAAATAATAAATGTAGATAACCAACCTTATTTATCAAATGATATTTGCAATAGAAATGTTACAGAGTGATAAGTTTCTTACCAGTTTATCAAAATCATTTAAAATTTGGAATGTGATGTCCACAGCCTCCACAGAATGTATGTGGAGTCTGATGCCTTTACTTCCATATTTTACTTCTTGCAACCAATCTTTCAAGGTAATATCACTATCCAAAGCTGAAGGTTTAGCCATTATTGGAATCAACTTTTGAGATTTCGTTCCTTGCCCTTTCAAAATCACATCGCCAGATATCATATGGACCTTGTCATCTGCATTTTGATTAAATGAGTTCAAATATGTTTTTAATAACATCCAATGCTGATTTGATGAGAAAGAAATATTTAAGCTTAAAATTTATAAAATAAATCAAATTCAAATTTAAAAGATAGCTTTATAATATAAGCTACATGATGACCTTGCCTTTTGAGTGGTTGCTCCAAGGGAACAGTTACCACTTTTCAATGATTACTTAGGTTTATATTTCATGTCATAATATATTACCAGTCTTTAAAAAGTTTGAAGGATTGCCCAGCACTTCAGGTCTTAGGCCTTTATTAATTAACTACCAAAATATCCAAATTACATAAACACCATTTAGGATAGAGGAAAACCTAAAAATGTCTACTGGATCCAGAAGATGATGATGAATTAGTTTGAAAAATCAAAAAATTATAATTGAATAAATGTGAAAGACACAGTCCAGGGCATATGTTTTGCACCATAATTGAGATATATCTAATAATTAGGTTCGACATTTATTCAATGGCTACTTTGATTAAAACCAAATGTTTAAAATCAAAATCTTCAAAATATAAATTACTTTTCATAGCATCTTGAACTGCTTTTCTACTGTTTGCTTCTCTCTCCCATCGAATTTTGCTTGCATCATTGTTTACATCAAAGAAAATTAAAGCTCCAACATCTGGCCCAACACGAAAGTATGGAAGCCTAGGAAGTAAAAACCTTGGAATAATACCTGTAAATAAAAAGAGCATTAAAACAGTAAATGTCAATGATAAATGAAACTTACAGACCTGGTTACCCCAGAACTGGCAAAATAGTACAATATTGTTTCATTATAGTACTTTACCATCTTAAAATTGTACAGTAACATATCGTTAATGTAAATAAACATACAGTATAATGTATTAAATAACTTTATGCATCGCATGTCTAAAAAAAGGTCACTCCCGAAGTAGATGACTGACCTTTATATATTTAAATACAGTGCTTTATTGCAAATACAAATATGCCCATCATTGCCATTTTGATAGACGAATATGGGGTGGAGGAGCAGACATTAGGGACACCCGCCTAAGTCACCAGAGCAAAAGTGGGATTTGGGGAGGGGGGGCCCAGAAAACTTTTAAAAATTTTAAATTTCAGGGTTGCACTTTAGCATGTACCTGAAAATAATGTTGCATTTTTTTACACTTAATCAAATGCTTGTTGAAAAGTGTAAAATTAGTCTCCCTTTCCCAAGCTGTGTTTATTTAAATCCTTTAATTTTAGTAGTTATTAAACAGTGAAACTGATTGATAATTTATATTTAAGATTAATTATTTCACAAACAAGTGGTGGATATATTTTTCATATTTGCGTTTGTGCCAAGAATGAAAATAATCGCTAATTGAATGAAGAAATTAGTTGATTTGTAATATATCAGGTGGGGCATGATGTGGCGGACATTGGGTTGGTCACCCTTATATTAATTCTAGGAGCCTCATTTTATTTTTATTAACATATATTCTAAAAACCACCGCAAGCTGTAATGGAAGAAATGAAGAGGAGGAGTGCTGGAACAAAACTGGGGTAAGAAAATTGTAAAGCTGCTTAGTGTACACAGGATGTAGAAAGGAAGCCATTTAATTTAATCTAACCTACTTAAGAAAAGCAGCGGGCCCCCTAGCCTGGGCTCATTATGCTCTCCCCATTGTACCTCCACCCAACCCAAATATTGGCCCACAAAATTGCACGTCTGGAACACTATGCCGCTGAGACAGCCCGTGTCAGCAGTCCACTCGATTGACTACCATGCAGGGGCAATTGAACTTCCTATTACTGGGATGATTATATAAGCATACAAAAATCCACCCCTTCCCATCCCAGAGTGGCATCAGATGCCCTTTAATAGAGTTTATGCAATGATTTCTACTTCGTGAATAGTTCACAAGGTAGCTGGGACAAAACAGTTGCCCAGAAAGAGTCCCCTAGCAGGCTGCATATTAGAACAATTGGCATGAGTTGCCACTACCCACCCATGCCTCATAGACATTGAGGGCAACTGGTAATCATGATCCCAACCTTGATATGTCATTAATTCCAGCTGTAATTGGGTAGGTACTATACAGCTGTGCTCTTTCTGATGCACATACTATGCAAGACCCTTGTCTCCACACACAGGTCCTCTTCATCAGGCCCGCACAACTCAAATGTAAGGCGGGTCGTAATGTTTATGAAAAACTTGTGCAGGCCAAAAGAAAATAGGACAGGGGGAAAAGCTATTAAGAAAATAATAAAAATAAAGAATATTTCGCTACTTCCCGGGCCGCAGAGTGGGTGCTGGCGGGCCGTATGTTGTGCAGGCCTGCCCTATGTGGTGGTGTGGGCCCCCAGATAATGCCAAGTGGTTGGTGGCAGAATCTCTTAATCAGCATGCCCCTACAGATCATGTGGACTAGAGCCCTGGGGGAAGGGTGGTAAGGAACTAAAACTAACAACCAACAAACTACCAGAACATATTTTTCAACCCATTTCTGAGAGTATAATCGTAAAAAAACATCTCAATATGTATGCTAAAATCAAAACAGTAACCAGATCTGAACTTACTGTTCCTGAAATAAGAATTAAGGTAAATCTGATCAGCCCAGCTACTATTCAGTGGAACCTACATAATATTTCCTGAGAATAAATTATATATATTTTTTTTCTTTTTCCTCTATTTATTGATCCTTCAGGCTCCTGGTTTGAATTTAGAGTTTGCCTAAAGATGTTTTTGTTTGTTTTGGCTTTGGTGGGGATTGAACACCAGACCACCAGCTTTTTGAATTGAGTCTGTTTAGACCTTTCTGCCACCAGCATCCTCATCTTATTGCTTTTTTGGCTTATTTACATTACATACAGTAACATGATTAGTAAAATAGTCTGTTTTGATCTAAAAATAGCAATTTGGGTAGAAGTAAGATAGGCATCACTGACAGGCACAAACTATGCTATAAACTATTGTGGGAATCACAAGTAAACAGAATTAGAACCGTTTTCTTGTAAATCAAAACAAGAAAAGTAATGCCTGCCAGTATTCTTTATTACATTTTAAAAATATAGCATTTTTGTTATAATTTGCATTTAGGCCAGTTACATCATTAGATCATTAGAAACCCATTTCAATAACACAGGGGTCACCAAATTATGGCCCGCAGGATCCGGCCGACGAGGCCATTTCATCTGGCCTGCCGAGGTTAGTTGAACTTGCTTGATAAAACGTATGGAACACAAGACATTGTGATACAATTTAAATTTCAATATTATGTTTAAAATACTAGGAGATCTTCACACGTGCGGAGACCTCCTGGCTGCTATGCGCCTTAATTTACCTGTTTCAATTTTAAATTATTGTTTCTGGATTCTCTTGTTTATTACAGACTTATTTACCCTCGTACTCCTAAAATTGTACAATATCGTCTCAAAATCGTACAATACGGTATCTTAATAGTAAGTAAACAAACATACAGTATATAAAATGAATACAATAACTACTTATATCGCATGGCCTAGTGGGATCGAGTTAAGCTGGTGTCAGAAAAGTTAACTACTAAAAGTAGATGACCAACGTTTATATTGCATTCTGCAGTCACTTTGTTTTGCAGACATGTATTTGCTATTGATTTTAATTTATATTGAGTGGACCTACAGATCACATTATCAGAGTCTATCACTGGTAAAAATAAAGTTTGTGGTGAAATTTAATGTGGTTCAAACGTGGTTCATTAAACAAGATGTATTTAAATAAGAATTAATTAACAAATGATGACATCATTTAAAAACATAACAAATAACTCGATGTTGATGTATTTAAATAAGAATTAATTAACAAATGATGACATCATTTAAAAAACATAACAAATAACTCGATGTTGTTGTTTTTAGGAAAAGCTGGGTAAATTCAGATAAAGCCGCCCGAGTCTATTTCCAACGCACATATAGCCACAAAATGAATAAATCTCCACACCCCACAGGCACCCCAAAGATATCAAAGATGGTGCAACCAAATAAAAATGATAATGAGCCAACCAATCAAAATTTAAAATTATAATTAATCAACCAATAAATCTGAAATAGCCAAAGCTGGTTTTAAAAAAATCATAAAATAAAAATAAATTTCCATGAAGCCTATGCCTGCTAAATTATAATAGTCTGATAACTACCACAAACTGTAAATGGGTGAAAGAAAAATGAGTGTTGGAAATATACGGTGACATTAAAAATCTTAGTTGCCGCAGTTGGAACCTACAGCCCTTCTGCAAGTTCAGTGAGGAAGCTAAGAACTTGCAGTTGGTTGTCTTTGCTTTTTTGCATTGCACGCCACTCACCCATGATTAACATGGAATACTAACTAAACTCAGTTTCGCAGAGCTTTCGTTCTGGCATGCAAGTATTGTACAGAATGATTATCCGGCCCGCGCTTGTCATTTTTTTCCATTATTCGGCCTGCCGTGAAAAAAGTTTGGTGACCCCTGAAATAACAAAACCTGCATTTGAACTTCTTTCGTTTAAAGGAACTGAGCGAAATAACGAAGTGGTTATGCGCAGCCGACTGCGTATAACCCTGAGAGTTATTCGCAGTCGGCAAGTCGCATGAGGTCTATATTCTTCCTGTGTTACATTATCCATCGATAAAGATGCTTCTTTATCAGGGTGGCTGTGTGGTTGAATGGTATAAACTGAGCGAACGTCATGTTGGGGGTCAGGAGTTCAATTACAGCAAAGGCCAGTCGTGAATGTGTTATTAAGTTAGTCAGTTAAGTTTGTTCTCGAGAATGAAGCTAGGCATTTTGTTTAACTTTTGTTGTGGCTTTAAAAAATGTTAAAACATGATAAGAATTATTAACTTGACTAATGTAATATTAATAATGTTATTCTTATGATTATCATAATATATGTTTGTGTTGTTAACATATTTTTTTGTGTTGTTTACTAATGTTGTGGCAGATAAAATCATGTTTCTCTGGTACAGTAATATAATCAGGAGTGGTCAGTAGAAAGTAGCAGAAACAAATAGCTGTAGGGGCAGGGGGTTCTGTAGAGGGGGCACTTTAATTAATACTTTCACACAGTTATAGTTTTGCATGGAAGCTGAAAACTGTTACATTTAGGTTACCAAAAATAATTAAAAAAATAAATAAATAGAATGCATTTCCTGAATTAGTCAGTAAAACCAACCACATGACATGGTCATAGCAAAATATAAAAACCTAATCAATCAGAATACAGAACTAGACTTAGACCATGGAAATGGCTTTTAAAAAATCATCTTCTTAGGCTTAGACTCTTAAGTCTAAGAAATGTAGACTTTAACTTAGACTTATAATTATAACATATAAGATACAAGCAATAATACTAATAATAGCACTAATACTAATACTATTACTCTCATTCAACATTAATTAAAATTAATTCAATTAAAATTTTACGTTAAACACATTAAAAGTTATAGTTCAAAACAATCCATAATGCAGCTATATATGCATAATATTTTTTTAAAAATTGCCAAACTAGCGATAATAAACCTTATTTGGCTAATTCCCAGCCGACTGCATATAACCCTAAGAGTTATACGCAGTCGGCTGGGAATAACTCTCAGGGTTATGCGCAGCCGACTGCGTATAACGCTTCCCGCGAAATAAAGTATGGGAAAACCTGAAAAAGGGGAAGCAACAAAACAGCATTAATTTAGATTATTCCATTTACATTGTGCAGCTGTAAAGCAGCTGAGCTGGAAAACTCTATTGCTTTAGAGCAGCGGTACTCAACCTATGGGTCGCGACCCCTTAGGGGGTCGCGGGACCCTTTTCCAGGGGTCGCCTAAGACCATCTGAAAACACATCCTTACAACAGTAACAGCTATGAAGTAGCAACGAAAATATTTGTGTGGCTGGAGGTCGCCACGTCACGAGAAACTGTATTAAAGGGTCGCGGCATTAGAAAGGTTGAGAACCACTGCTATAGAGTATATTATAAGTCATAATAAGTAATAAATAGGACATCTAAATAATTCTAAATATCATCTATGAAATCTATGATCTTTTGCCTTTGCTTACCTCCATTTAATGTATAATAAATGTATAGAACGAGAAATCCTCCAACAATTTGAGCTATCAAGCACTTTTTAAAATGTCTTGGCATTGGTGGAAAAATAACCGATGATGGTTCTTTGGGGCCACGCATTTTATCGCTTGAATCTGTGCCGGTTGTCAAATCCAGGAAATCACTGTTATTAGATTTCAGCAGGGGGCTGCCATCTTTATCCATAAGAATCAACTATCGTCAGTTTTCTCGTCTGGACGATACCCATTTCCCAATTAAATTTTTTTTCGAAATAATATATTTTTCATCAGTAATCTTAATTATGCAATTATAATCAATATTTTATGGCCATGGATGTAATAAAAAATAGTATAGTGGGATAATAAATAGATTCTACACTAAAACCTCTTATAGTCTATATATTTATTTTTTTTTGCTTTTTGTGCGTCCCGTTTACTCTTCATCCCCCCCCCCCTTTTCCAACTCCTCAGTGTTTTATTTTATATTATTAATAGTAGGCCTACTAGTACTTAGTGAAAATAAAGGCTGTCACGCAACGAGCTTCATGCGTGATGCCTGAACTCCAGTAATTAAGTTGATTTTTTTTTTCTTTAGGGGGAAGTGACTATTTCAAATATTATAACAGGGAAAAAATCAGTTACAATTAGCGCCTCATAAAGACTGACCCAAGGGAAATGATCTCACACGATACCCACAGTCCGTGCAACAACTAGGCAACTAGGAAAACAATTTTTTTTAATAAATATATTTTTATATTTTTTGCGCGGGGGTGCGCAATAAAATGTTTTCAGAATCCAGTTTTAAATCGGTTAATTATTATTAATATTTATTCCAACCTGTTCAGCACAGCATGGTCAGGGTGCCATTATAGGTGAATCAGGTGATTATTTTGAAAGCTTCTCTAGAATGTTTTGATATTAACTGGCAGTTGAAAGAGTTTCAGTTTGTAGAGCTGACAAAGCAGCTGTTATATTCGTATACCACAGTTTAGTAATAGAGATCGGCGAACAGGGGTAAATTACCCCAAAATGGGGTACAAATAAAAATCAATATGGCTAATGAGCGCTCAGCAGATATATATAAGACAGCCTCATCCATAGGGTTGCTTAACAATGCGGGGTTAAACTCTTAGTATGTTATTGTTATAATACTGTGAGTGTTAGCTGCCAACCCCATTAAAAATGGCACCATTTTCACGCCTCTCCATCAATTTGGACAAGTTCATATAGAGCATGAAGGTATGGGGGTGTTATTGTACTTATGAAAAATGAAGACCAACCATAGAGAATATCTCTTGGGGCCAAGATGATGGATAAGAGTTGCATACTGGAATGTTAGCACACTGTATCAAACTGGACGTTTGGCGAAAGCTAAGCTGTAATTCCGCAACAACCTGAACCTCATTGGATTAAATGAAGAAAGGTGAATATGAAGTGGAAAAAGCACACACAAAAACAACCCCCTCTCCCCGAAAAAAAACACACAAAACTCTTCTCCCCCACCTCAAAAAAACAAAAACAGAAACAAAAAAAAACACACACACACAAAAAACACCTGAAGTCACTGGAAGTCAATGGTCATCGTCTGGTCAGAAATATAAGACAACTTCCAAGAATAAGTCGATCTCGTTATCAAAATATAGTGAACACGCCCCTTAAATAAAAAACAAAATGCGAGCTATTTCTCCATACTAAGATGCCTCCTAATTCTCAAATGATACGTTGTTGTTGGATATGCACTACTGACGATGCACTCCTGGAAGACACGTTCTGCTTACAACTTACGAGCCTCGATCAAAGACATCCCAAAGAATGATGTTATTCTGATAAGACCAAGTTGAAAGCAAGAAGGAGAATCGAGAAAGAACGAACGGAGAGCATGGATTAGGAGTTGTAGTTGCGGCCAACATTGATGATCACTGATCAGCCTCTGTTAGAAGAGAGCATTGTCATCGAATGTAACTTCTTGGCCCACAAGGACACCAACACACTCATCTGGACAGAGCTAATTTAACATAATCAATATCATTGTTAAATGTAGGCGCTCCCAGCAAAATGTGAGGTATGTGCCACGCTGATATATGTGACTATATCCTTTTAGTGACTAAGTTCCATATTAAAATCAGAGAGGAAAAAACTCAAAAAAAAGACATAACGAATAAAAAATAAAGATATTTCCTTGTGAAGCAAAAGAACCAAAAGGAAATGAAATATTTTACCACTGCCTTCAAAAAAAAAAAAAAAAAATCTAAAAACAACAACAAATTTAGCATTCACGATAATGAATCACAAATAAAAATTAAAAATAAGAGAGGAAAAAACTCAAAAAAAAGACATAACGAAAAAAAAATAAAGATATTTCCTTGTGAAGCAAAAGAACCAAAAGGAAATGAAATATTTTACCACTGCCTTCAAAAAAAAAAAAAAAAAATCTAACAACAACAACAAATTTAGCATTCACGATAATGAATCACCAATAAAAATTGAGATTTTCAACGA
Source organism: Lymnaea stagnalis (assembly GCA_964033795.1). Classification (NCBI taxonomy): domain Eukaryota; kingdom Metazoa; phylum Mollusca; class Gastropoda; family Lymnaeidae; genus Lymnaea; species Lymnaea stagnalis. Next base: position 779,981 of record CAXITT010000363.1, read on the forward strand.
AGCCCCGGTTGAAGCAGGGGAAGAAATCCTGGATATAAGAATTCAACAAATATTTTTCTGAAAAACGACATTATGTAGAGGCTGTGGGCATCACATTCCATTATTTTAAATGATTTTGATTAACTGACAAGAAAAAATATTTCTTATAAGGTAACTTTCCTATTAAAAATTACTTAAAGGCTCCACGCTACTCGAGTGAGACAGAGCGAAAGAGGTCACCAAGAAGATACCAAACCATCATCACGTGTTGAGATGCCAGCTCATACCTTGATACTTGAGATGCCACACCCTTCCCTTGCTCATTGAGATCCTGCGCCCTGCACTTGCTCAGTCAGATGCCCCCACCTGTCCTTTGCTTCATGAGATGTCTCACCCATCCCTTGATGCGTGAGATGCCCCAACACCCTTTACTCATTAAGATGCCTCTATCATACATTATGGACACTTGAGATGCCCCGCTCATCCCTTGATACTTGAGATACTCCACCACCCATTACCCATTAAAATGCCTCTCTCAAAATTTGGTCCTTGAGATGCCCCTCCCATCCCTTCATCATGCGATAGAAATTTCCGTTCAAGCATTAGCATATCAGCCCACTCACAGAAAGTTCCATGTTCAGCAACAGTGGGGCGCAGACTCACGGGGGCACCAAAATGGTCTTTGGTGGTATTAAGTGGTTGAAAATAATTATTTTCAGAGCTGAGGAGGGGATGTAAAAATGAATCATGCCCCCTGACGCCACACGCTCTAATTATGCCCCTGCCAGTGGCGTATAAAGGGGAGGATGAGGGTCTTCACCCAGGTGTCACTTTTTATTTATATGGATGTGGGGCATTTTCGGACAAATGCAGAGTTTATATCGTGAAAGGAAGAGCGGCAAAAATATTTGGACACCCATGGTGGTACTGATACTAGCTATGCCACTATCTATCGTCACCAAGCCATCCTTCTCATCTGGATGTGGTGTAGAAATCGAGGGCGCAGATGAATCTAGCTTTTATTTTTATGTAAATATAAGCAATACAAAGATCATGCAGATAAACTCAAACAACCAAGAGCATATCTCTTTGGCAGGAAATGCACTAGAAGAAAAGGAGGCCTTCACATATTTAGGCACCATCATTAACATATATGGTGGATTCGAAGCGGATGTCAGGGCTATAATTAGAAAGGCTGTGTCAGAATGTGTGCTATTAAAGAAAATATGAGTGTCAAGGGAGCTGACACTTCAAACCAAAGTCAGAATTTTCAACACAAATGTCAAAACAGTCCTACTCTATGGACCCGCAACTTTGAGAATAACAGCGAGCAATACGCAGAGAATACAGACCTTCATTAATACTTGCCTTAGAAAGATCCTGAACATCAAATGTCCAAACACCATCACCAACAAAGACTTTCCAGATAGGACATACCAGGAGCCTATTGGTTAAGACATCATAAGGAAAAGATGGATGTGGATAGGGCACACTCCCCGCAAACCCCCATATAGCGTCACCAGACAATCCCTAACATAAAATCCACCGGGAAAAAGACAAGAGATCCTAAAAATACATATTCCCCAACATTCAGTTGATTCAAATTTTTATTTAGAATTTCAAACTATTATAGCTTTTTTCCAGATAAATTACAAATTTCCTCTTAGATATAATTTAAAACACTTTAAAGAAAAAATCCACAGAATGTATTTTAAATTGAACAAATTAGGAATAATAATTTATTTCTAAAACTGGTACCAACACTTTTTTTGTATATAGAATTGGGATGATAATCGAAATGCTACTTTACAAAAATCGTTTTTTGTTTTTTTTTTTCTTTTAAACACAAATTTCTGATAGATTCTCATCTAGACAAATTGTAATAGAAAAATCCGTGCACGGTGGGACAGAGGCATAGTAAATATTTAAGTACTTTTTTAAACCTCTGTTATTCACTTGTGGACGTTCAACAACAAACATGGAGGGTGTGGTATGGAAGTGGACGAACTACCTATCAGGTAATCCCACACAGACGCATTTATGATAAATGCATTGCTTGTATGGGAATATTTCTCTTTAATATTTAACCTAAGTTCAGTGCAGATGGAAAGTGGTGGTATAAATTGCAGAGATTCGTGACGTTATATTTGAGGGGGGTCTAAATTTTTTTGACGATTGGGGAGGGAGGGGTAAAAATCCTCAAAATTTGCGTGACGTCATTTGGGGGGATGGCCCCTATGCTATACAGCCTATATAAGACAACCATCCCCTTATTACTAAAATACTGTTTGGGGACTACTTATTTTGAACTTTAAACTTTGGCACATGACTAATTAATTAAAGCTTCCCCTGACCAATGGTTTAATAGTTTTTGCACACTGCAAACTTATGAATAAAACTCTGAGATAGTAGTTACATTATAGTTCTGGAACCAGCTCCCCTTCCATATCCGTCATTGTCCACTTTTAAAAAGTCCCTTAAAACCCATCTGTTTAGGTCCGCCTATGACCTGTGATGCACCCTCCTCGCCCTGCCTCATTTTCTGTTCCTGTATAGGCCAAAACGTGCCAAAGTTTCCTCGTTTTATAGCCATTTTAATTGTTTCAATAGTATAGTAGTTACTATCCTAGTGTCTCATTTTTATTTTACTTAGTTTACATGTTTTTAATAATTGTAAAGCGCTTAGAGCTTTAAGGTAAGCGCTATATAAAAAATGCCTAAATAAATAAATAAATTATAGTCATTATGCAAGTGGTTATGAATGGTTGCCCATGACAACATTTTGCACACAGAAAATTCTGATCATTTATACTATGTACTCTACCGAGATTTTAAAGCTCAAATTAAAAAAAAAATCAGTTTAAATGTTTTCAAAATGCATTCTGAAACATAAGTTATCAGATATTTTGATGTATATAGTGGTAATAATTGAATATTTCATAAGCTATGTATTGGCGTCTTACGCCATTAAAAAAGGGGTGTGGTCACTAATCCAAAATGGCCTGTGTGACCTTTGCATAATGAGGTCTACTTAGAGGAGAGTTGTGAAAATGTTTCATGAGCTAGCACGATTAAATTTAGCACACATATACCTCAATAAATTAAGCTGACATACACTTAGTATGACAGACATACTTTTAATATTTTGATAAAAAAATTTATGTTGAAAGATGCCTTATATGTAGGCTACATACGATTTTCCTCACTTAAAGTATAAAGAACAAAAAAACTTATGGGAATGTAGGTCAACATTTCTACTAATGTGAATGGGCTGAGTCAGACCTTAATTAAGGGGCAAAATTAAAATTACACCTACATAAAAAAAATTAAAAACTCAGATTCCATTGCCCCGACACCCATTTCCGATAAAAATGTTTTAGAAGTGTCCTTAGCGTTGCCAAAGTACCCCCATGGTGGGAAACCCCGGGGCGACGGCTAATATTACTAATAATTTACCGTGTTTTACACTTTTTGGTTAGTATTAGGCCTTTAGATAAAATACAATTTAAAAAAACTTGAATGTTGGCTCTACTAATTCTACTACTACTATTTAGTAGGCTAAGTATAAGTAGGCTATGTAATAAAGTTAACTTACAAAAGTACTAGACTCTACTACTAATACTATGCCTAGGCCTAGGGTTGCCATATTCAGCTAGTAGCTCGTCGGGATGGGGTTGTAGAAATGAAGTAAACATGTATTTAATATAATTACTTTTTATTTAGAATAACGGCAATAACGGTGACAGTCCTGACATATATTGGGATGGATGGCACCTCTAGTCTAGCCACTTTAGTCTTACTTCTCATACATAGCCATCATATGATATTATTATGATTTATGAAAGATAGTCTGATAGTCATAGTCAATGATAGTCTGTAGCTTATTTTTCATTTTAAAAAATCAGAAATAAAAGAAAACAGATAAAATATTACAGTTGTATGGTTTAAACTTCAAATTAAAAAAATGAAACCAGAATCACCTTTCTATCTTTAGTTTTTTAGTCTAGTACTTTTTGAGATATGAATTTTTAAAGTCATGTGAGCTCATTTGTAATTTTTTACTATGACTATGAATAAATCAAATGGATCATGAAACATGGCTTTGGACATCACATCCACATTTTGTGACACGATTCCGCTGTTAAAATTTCGATGTAACTTACCTTGTTTAACTAGCTATGTAATATGCCACTGCAACAAATATATCATTAGATTTAAAATATACATTATGTATGTTCTCTTTACTAAGACTAGTGTCCATTAATATATATAGTATATATAGTTGTGGGTAGAGGCCGACCGAATTTCGGCTTCGGCTTCGGTTTCGGCGCCGAAAGTGGCCATTTTATCACTTTCGGCCAATTTTCGGTTTCGGCCGAAACTGGAAAGTTAACTTTCGGCTTAATTTCGGTTTCGACCGAAAGAGAAAAGTTAACTTTCGGTTTTTCTTCGGTTTCGGCCGAAAGTGACTCAGGTTTTCGGTCAATTTATACTAAGCAAAAGCAATATTTAACAACAAACTAAGCGACATTTAAGAACAAACTAAAGGATCTTTAAAACAAACTAAGCGATCTTTAAGAACAATCTAAGTGATCTTTAATAACAAACTAAACGATTTTTAAGAGCGAACTGAACGATCTTTAAGAACAAAACAAATGATCTTTAATGATTTATAAGAATAAACTAAGCGATCTTTAACAGAAGACTAAATGTTCGTTAGGAACAAACTGAAAGATCTTTAAGAACAAACTAATTGATCTTAAGGAACAAACTCAATTATCTTTAAGAACAAACTAAGCGATCTTTATGAAAAAAAACTAAGCGAATTTACAAAAAACTAAGCGATCTTTATGAACAAACTAAACGATCTTTAAGAACAAATAAAGCTATCATTAACAAAAACTAAACGATCTTTAACAACAAACCAGGCGATCTTTATGAACAAACTAACCGATCTTTAAGAAAAAAATAAAGAGATCATTAACAAAAACTGGACGATCTTTAACAACAAACTAAGCGATCTTTTACAACAAACTAAACGATCTTTAACAACAAACTAAGCGATCTTTAACAACAAACTAA